>VMDO01029288.1:0-22794 GCA_007922755.1 Pedetes capensis | reverse complement strand
AAATATTAATTTCTTCAACTTTTAAGGAAGTTTGTAACAGATTATAGTATAAACTTTGTCAAGTTGCTTGTATAACTAAACAAGATAACAAACATCTCCTTTTCTATATCCAGGTCAGTTATATCTACCACTATCACTTAATGGCAGGAAAAACCAGGGACAGGTGATTTTATTCTCACTGGAGACTTTTCCACTAGCAACCAGCTTAGCATCTCCAAATGGCCAATTCAGGAGGGTAGGGATAGGAACTAGAGTAATGGGAAAAAAAGAATTGACAAATTCATGTACAGAATATTAATAAATCAATCAGAGTTGTAATAGCTGTATTATTTCTCATAATGTACTTTCTAGCCCAGCAGAATTGCATATTGAGATTCCTGGACCTGGTTTCAGACTCATTAAAAAAGGAGCTCTGGAGTTGGGGCCTGTGATGGTGATGCTAGGCAGGAAGGAAGAGAATAAAGAGGCCTTCTGCAGCTGTGTACTTCCCAAGTACTTTTGAGACATAAATAACAGTGTGAGTTTCCCCTGACACAAATGGCTTGATATGGCTATCAGTACTTCCCTAGTAAGTAATATCCTTACAAATATCAGGATTGCTAAGATAATACCTTCTAATAAATGGCCTGGTCTGTAGCTAATAACACCTTTACAAGTGGCCTGATTCGTGACCTGTAACAACACCCTTTACATATAAAGATAATAGGCACCTCCATGTCTGGGCCAAAAAGCAGGGATCTCCTTTGAGGCAAGACTCCTCCTGTGATAAAGAGTAAAGCTATATTACAACTAAGAAGGCCAACCTAAGACAAAAGGTGAAATAAATATGACACACCTGAAGAAAAGATCAAAAAGATGGCAGGAATGTCGGCCCTCCTGATGAGATAGGGACTTTAAAACCCTGAACAGCCCATCCCTCCATGTAGTTGTCCCTAGTCCTCTTCAGTTCTCAGCAGATGTGTGCACTTGTCTATGGTTCTCTGCAGACGTTTACAAATGTTCCTAGTAACTTGCAGCCTCATTGCTACATCTGCATGCCTCCTGGCGTCTAACTCAGAAAGTATAAGTGTAACTGTGTGGGGACTCTTTACTGCTGGAAAGCCTCCTTTTTTATTACTATCTTAGAAATCATAACTTTCTCTCTCACTTGGTCTTTCCATTTCCTTTCTCCCTGCGCCAACCTCAGTCCCAAGCCGCTTGTCCTGGATTCAGGGGAATCTCTGTAAGCCTAAATAAACTCTCTTAACAGTTGCATTCTTTGTCCATCTATAAATTATTTTGTCAACAAGACCAAGAACCAAAACAGGCACCCAGCTGCATAGTGACACTTAGAGTCTGCTTTTTTTTTCATACAAGGTTCCAAAGAGATTGGGGCATACCTGTCTGAATGAGAACTGGCCTTGTGTGCACCAACTGTAGTAGGAGGTTCAAACAGGTTGTAAACAAATATGATACTCAAAGTCAGTGATTTTCCATTTGATTCATTAAACTATCAAAGGTTGGATATCCTCTCTCTTTCCCCTCATTATTGCCATATGCAAAGATTTTCTGTACTACATCTCAACAAGACTGCTTGAACTTTTCCCCCAGAGCTGAGCAGTTGACAAAATATAGTACTGGTGGGTATAGAAGTAAGTGTGCTTTGAACCATAGCATAGCAAATTCAACTTGTAAATTATAAGGTATAACTTATGAACAAATAGATTAGAAAATAAACACCAACTCAGTAAGCTTTAGAAGGACCCTGATTTCCTGAAATCTGTGAGTTGGCCTGGAGGCATACCACGGTGGCATCCAATCACGTCAGATCTCAGAAGCTAGGTAGGGCAAGGCCTGGCTAGTACTTGGATGGGAGACCACCTGGGAATACCAAGGGCTGTAGGGTTGGGAGAAGGACCCTGCAACCCACTCCCACAAAACAATCAACCAATGAAAACCCTATGAATAGCAGAAGCACTAACAATACTGTTTCACCTGTTGCACATAGGGTCACTATGAGTCTGACACCGACTCCATGGCACCTAACAACAACGACGACAACTTGGACTGGCAAAGCAAGTCACAGTTCTTGCAATTTTACTCAATATTATCATCATTCCTACAAAACAGGAATGAAATGAAAGGCTTCCCATGAAGGAATATATTACCACTTGCCAGTACTAAGCCAAAAGCTACATAAATATAATATTAAACCATAAAAAGAAGTGGATTACTATTATCATTATTGTTGTTCTCATTCTTATTCTTATTTGCAATACTATGGGGTTGAACCCAGGGACTCACATATCCTTGGCAAGTGCTTGACCACTGAGCTGCACCCCCAGCCTATCTTTTACTTTTTATTTTGAGACAGGGTCTCCCTAAGTCATGCCAGCTGCCTCTGACCTCATACTTCTCATCTTCCTGCTTCTGTCTTCTTTTTCACTGGGACTACAGATGTGTGTCACCCAGTTCAGCAAGAAGTGAAATTCTAGTGCATGGTATATATAACATGGATAAACACTGAAAATATTATAAGTGAAATAAAATGGATATGAATGAACAAATGTCATCTGATTTCACTTATATGAAGTAAACTCATAGAGATAGAAAATGGTATAGAGATTACCAGTGATTTAGGGAATGAGAACAGAGAATCATTTTAATGGGTACAGTTTCTTTTGGGAAGATGAAAACTTTCTGGAAATAGATAGTAGTAATGGCTATACAATATTATGACTGTACTTAATGTCACTGAGTTATATACTTGCTGTTGTTAGGTTCTGTTGAGTTGTGTCCAACTCATAGCGACCCTTACAGGGTTTTCAATGACTGTTTCAGGATTGCCTCAAGAGAGGATTGCCATGCCCTTCTCCCAAGCTATATACTTAGGATAGTAAAAATGATAAATTTTGTTACCATATGTTTCATTAAATTAAAAGGACTCATGGATGACAATCTTCTTTCACTATTATAGTCCTTCTTTAATTATATTCCTGTAGTTTTTGTTGTTAGGTGCCATTAAGTCATGTCCTACTCATAACGACCCTCATAGGGTTTTCAATGGCTGACTGTTTTGGGATTACCTTGGGAGTGGATTGCCAGGTCCTTCTCCCATTTTTGCAGTGCTGGGAATTGAACTCAGGACCTCAGAGACTGCAGTGCAGCGCTCTACCAACTGAGCTAAATCCCAGAGCCAATTATATTCCTAGCACCTTGCAAAATACTTGGCACACAAAGCCAGTGTTTGACACACACATTTATAATGAGGGAGCCAGTATCAAGTCTAGATCTGTGTTCAGAACCCATACCTACTCTCAAACACTGCATAAGTGATTTTAAATTGTATTATGCATGAATCACGTAGATCATTTCAGTTGGAGTTTGAAATGATTTTAATGTGGCCCAGAGGCACAGCACCATCACCATGTATCATAGCACTGTATCTCACAGACAGGAAGTTTTTAACTACTTTCTGATCATTGTTACATTTACATCAAGGAGAGAGACATTCATTTGCTGTATCTTAGCACTTGATAAAACTTGTTAATTTTTTTCTTCCTTTCATTCTCTTTTATTCCTTTTTCATTTGCTTTATTTATAAGATAAAAACAAAGTCTTAGGTTCAAATCACCTATCCTTCATAGGCAGAAACAGTTACAATGTAATCATATAACTTGTTTTAGTGTAAAAGTGATACTCTCTTCATATTCATCGATGGCTCTAATATTACATTTATATACAATAATTTACATAATTTGACTTAAGAAACCATGAAAACAATAACAAAAAACAGATGGACCATGGATGTTGCAAAAGATAGGAAGGTGTTATAAAACAATGAAATCTGCTGTAACTCTGGGATCTCCCTGTACCCCAGATTTGGGTCTGCCTTTCTCTATGTCTACAGCCATGCCGGCTGTCTGTCTCCCAGTGTGGTCTCTGGCTCCCTCTCTTCCCTCCCTGCTGGCCTGTGCTCTCTATCTGCTGCCCCATATCTCCCCTCCTCACATGGTACATCTCATACTGGGCCCTTACAGAGCCACATCCTTCACATCATGGCTGGAGATGGGAGCATGGATGGTCTGAGAGAGGCTGTTGACATGGGAATACTGTTATATTTCTTTCTTCCAGACAGATTCCTGATGAAAACTTCATAGCTGCTTTCTGTATTCATCACCTCTTACTTTTTACCAAAAACTACCATGCTTTCCCACAGCTTTCTTTAATTTCCAGTGTTGGTTCCAAATGAAAGGATGCTAAGAGTGTTTCCTAATATACAAAGGGCTGATAATTGATGTCATAGGAGAATGTTATCTTAAACTCAAGTGCATCTATTGGTTCTCTCTTTTCCACTATGCCATTACACACATACACAAAAACACATGCAATTATATACATGTTGCCTTTCTTATGATTTGACACAGAAAAAACTACAAGGTTTGGATGCCTGATAAGAGTTGATGGGCAGATAATTAACTGAATTCTCCATCAGAATGGAGATTCATACCACTTCTTTCGAGCAAGAGGACCCAGGAATGGGACATGGGTATGGGTATGTGTGTGTTTGTACATGCACCATATTGATACTAAAAACACACTGATTTTTTTCTTCCCTATTTTTCCTGTGCAGTTTTGCCTTCATGGGAGCTCCTCAACTTCCTTCCTTCACTGTATTAAACAGCAGAGGACAAACTGAATTGCATGCAAGGGAATGTGAGGGCTTTCACATATGCACACCCTGCTCTACTTCCATGCCATAGTTCATAAAAAGCCATCATAATGAAATTATAGTTAATGTATAAAGTACACAGAGTTGTGTAAACTTAGGACAGGACTTACGCAGATATGGAAAGAAGTGGGGTCAAACAACACAAAACTCTCAAACCCCAATTTTTTGTCAAAAAGCCTCATTCTAATTGAGAGAGGAGAGGGGGGAGAGAGAGAGAGAGAGAGAGAGAGAGAGAGAGAGTATTGCACAGATACATTCTGAATTAATCTCCAAGGAGAAAGCATTCAAGCATCACTACAGACATCTCCTTGATACAGGCTTTACACTTCACAGGAATGAAAACAATCAGCAATTCCCTGGATGGAGCAGATGCTGTCCTCTTTTTCTACAAAAGAGCTGTGATGAATGATGGGAGAGTGGTCTAGCCTGGTAGGGTCGGTTCCTTTGATTTATCTGGACACATTATTTTATCACTCAGCATCTTCCTTACTCTTCACCTCTGATCCCAACTGAGTGAGACAAATACATTTCTTGCCTCTGTTGTTCCCTACATCTCAGCATCACCACAGTACATCTGACTGATGGTCCTCTAATTCCAGTATTCTCTCCTGCCAGAGATGATAAATAGAATGGCATATTTGTCATCCTTACAATGTAAAGGCTGTGTCTCTGTGATGTCTAGTATTTCTTAACTTGTATGGCTCAATGGCTCATGAATGCAGGTTTTAAGACAATCTTGAATCAGTTTGTATTTTCAACCTATCTCAGATCTTAAATTATTATCTTGTTGGGTAAGACTTTCTCTTTCTTCTGTTTGCGTTAAAATTTCTTAGCCCTTTAATACTAAATTATCTGATGAGGGGGATTGTGGAGAATATTTAACTTAGAGCAAGGGACCTCAGTACTTTTCTAATCACAAGGTATCTAACTTCTGAGTGATCTTAAAGGATCATCTAAAGTTTCTTCAAAATATTTTTTCTTAATTTTGAAAGTGGAACAAGGAACATTGATCTCCCCAAATTATTGCTACTATAAAGTCCCAGGGATGAAGGTTTAGCTCAGTTGGTAAAGCGCTTGCTTTGTTCATTCTAAGATTCTAGGTTTGATCCCTAGCACTGCAAAAATGGAAGAAGGACCTGCCAGCCCACTCCCAAACCAATCTCAAGACAATCAGCTATTTAAAACCCTATGAGTAGCAATAAAGGACTGAAATAGTGCTGGGTATGGCTCAGCATCAGGGAGTGGAATGTTTCATTCTTTTGTATATAGGGTCGCCATCAGTCAAACATGACTCAGTGGCATCTAGCAAGAACAAAATCAATGTCCCAGTTAGAAAAATAAGAGTTGATATTGATGTTATTAGTTAACAAACATAGGTTATATTCTACACAAAATCCGATTAAAAATTTTTAGTCATATTTTATACATTTTTATTAACTACATATATCAAAGTAATACATAGCATATAAGATAAAAATCTATGGAGTTATAATGGAAAGCAATAATTCCTCACCCGATTGCTGCTTGCCTGAAAACCTATTCTTAAAAGTTATAATTTTAATATTTTCCAGCTCTTAATTTTGCTAATTTCTGTTTTTAAGTATTTTAGTTTTAAATTCATGTCTTGAGTAATATTATTAAATTTTGTATCTTCATCTCTTACTTAGACATTTTTGTCTTTGTTTTCTATATTCCATTTCACCTTTGAATAATTCCAATTAGCAAGGCATGAGATGGAGCACACCAGTAATCCCAGTGACTTGGGAGGAGGAGGCAGGAAGGTCACAAGTTTGAGGTTGGAGGCCACTACATAAGTTAGAGAGACCCTGTCTCAAAACTAAGATATTGTGGATGATGAGCTCAGTGGTAGAAGTGGTAGGGCACTTGCAAAGCATTTATGAGGCTTTGGGTTGAATCCCCCGGTATATATATATTAAAAAAAAAAACACTAATGGTTTTTGATGCCCGCTTTCTTCTTTGAAAAGAAAACAGATGAAAGAAAAAATGAAATCTCTTTCCACTCTCCTCCTACAATGCAAGTTCTATTGCATCACTGCCCCTGCAGAGAGGGTGCTGCCTGAGCCCTCCCTTGAGAGGACAGTCAGTAGAAACATAGGTTCCAGCAGACAGCTAGGAAGGGCTATTTATCTATTTAATGACAGATAATACAACATCTGGAAAATTGTTCACAATCCCCTTTCTGATCAGTAATTTGCTAAGATCAAGGAAGATAACTTGTGCCCTCCTAAATGCAATAGTCTCTCAGCTACAATGAGAGTTACTTTGAAAATAACAAGTCCTTTCTTTCGACAGTGTCTGCCTTCAGTTTCAATAGCAGCACAATTGGACTTGGATTTCTGCAACTGTCAAAATGAATGAAATGAAGCATGAATCCTGTTGCTTTATTCTGCTACATTTTGGGTTTGTTTTTTAAAGCAATTATTCACAGGATGTAGCACTTTGTTTTGTTTCTCCATGGTGGAAGATGAAGACTCACTATAAATCAATGCCTTATTCTTATCTGGAATTACAAAGGAGAGCTTTGAAGATGACTGGAGATGTTTGGAGGAGGAGAAATTTCTTACAACAAAAAGAGAAAAGGACTACTTTGGTGCTACCAAAAATTATTCAGTAGAAATAGTGCCAAGAAAAATAAATTAGGAAACTCACAAAGATTAAGCCATGGACTGTCTGTCATGGCTGAAGAGCAATAAATACTTTTTTTAAAAGGACACACTTAATTTGGGCTAAAGCAAAGCCTTTTGTTGGGTACAGTATTTAATGTATAAGAATTATGCTCCATAGGACTAGTTACAAAAGTTTTGTTCATTGGAATAAATAATGATGATGATGATGATGATAATGATGATGATGATGATAATAATAATAATAATAATAATAATAATAATAATTGATAGGAACATAATAGAAATTGATAGGTAAATAGGCAGGGTCATAATATTCAACATCTTATTACATTTTATAACATAACTAGAAGAGTCTGAATCTTCCCAGTGCATAGAAATAATAAATGTTTGAGTAGATAAAAAAGCTAATTACCTTCATTTGATCATTATACTTACAGATTCCTCATTAGTTACCCTATACAGATGTACAAATATGTGTCTTCTTAAAATTAAAAAAAATTATGTCAGGCATGGTAGCATATGCTTCTAATCACAGCAATACAGTAGGCTAAGGCAGTAGGATTGTAAATTGGAGGCCAGAGGCAGCCTGTGTAATTTAGCAAGACCCTGTTTCCAAATAAAAAATAAATAAAAAATGGCCTGAGTGCAGCCCAGTGGTAGAGAAGTTGTAAATGTACAATTTTAATATTAGTACCTTACTTTTTCTCTGTCTTATGTTCCTTGTGTTATTTGACTTAGTTTATATTTGAAGAGTTCTGACTAAAGATTTCTCCACAGGATTATGGTATTAAATGAGGTAATAAATGGAAAGCATTTGCTAGACAATCTCACCCACAGGAAACTTCATTTCACTTTTAATTACAATATTATTTTACTGAGGCTCAGAGAACTTAAGTAACCTGCTCAGAATGAGACAATTAGAAGTTGGCAAGTTAAATGCTAAACACAGGCCTGCTTGACTCCAATGTCAGTATTCAGAGACTTTGTGAGAGTTTGTTGTTTATTTTTCTGTCATCCAGAAGCAAATTTTTGGTAACCTTCTTGTTTCCATTGTCTTATCGTATTTATAATTGATAGGGAGTTTAGTGCTGGTGAGGCCTTATTGGCCTCCAAAGAGTACCCTTCTCTTCTTAGGTGGGAAAATATATGCTAACTTCAGAGAGATCCCTGGAGAGTAGCTGAAACTGGAGGTTTCCATGAAATTTTCACCTTAGCTCTTCATCCTGTAAAACATGCCCCCAGTCCCAAGCCCTTGAGCCCATTACTATGGTCAAGACAAAATGATTGATGTGGTACCAGCTTCCTTCAACAATGCACATTGTTTTCCAGTACAGTTAAGTAACCATTAAGTGGGCTTCTGGAAAACTTCTTGATACAATTTTATCAGAGACAATCTACTGTGAATATGTTTTGGACAGTTTTGTGGTCTGTAGATATCCTCCATAAAAGATGTATCCTTCTGCTTTTCAATTCAGAGGAAAATATAATGAATGATTGATGATCAGTTGTTTATGTTTTTCCCGCAACAGCCCTCTCCCCCATGTGTCTGCCAGCTTGTCATGCTGTGGGGGCTTGCGTGCTGCTGTGATGATGAAAGCTATGCCACTGGTATTTCAGATACCAATGGGCCCACCCATGGTGGACAGGTTTCAGCAGAACTTCCAGACTAAGACAAACTAGGGAGAAGGACTGCGAAGCCCACTCCTGAAACAATCACCCATTTGAAAACCCTATGAATAGCAGAATAGCACTGTCAAATATATTGTCAGAAAATGTGCTCTCTAGGTTGGAAGGCATTCAACAGATGACTGTAGAAAAATTGCCTCCTCAAAGCAGAGTTGATCTTAATGACTGTTATGGAGTAAAGCCCCTGGGACCTCCATTTGCTGATGTGCCATGACTCAAAATGAGAAGAAACACAGTGGCTTCCACAACAGACTCAAACATGAAAAAAGATAGTATGTTTGGTATAGTGTCAGGTTGTGCTCTGTTCTACTGTACAGAGAGTCACTATGACTCCCACTTAACTGGACAGCACCTAACAACAACCACAACAATAGCCCTCTCTTCTCTAGCTCCATGTCCCTCCTCAATCCAACTTTTTGAGCATTAAAAAATAGTGGAGATATATGTTTGGATTAAAGTCATTTTAAATTAATAGTCATGTTTTGATGCCAAGACTAAAACATTTTTATAAAAGGTATTGCAAATTTCCTTTTGAATTAAAAGTCATACTTTGGTGCTAAGATTGAAATGTTTTTATAAAAGGTTTTGCAAATCTAAGGAGTATGTTTGTATATGAATAGGTGGGATATCTGAGTCAGTGTATGGTTGTGTACACATTTTCTGTAGTACTTAAAGCTCCATTGCTTAGAAGTGCTTAAGTAAACTCCCATTCAAAGCTAGTGTCGGTCCATTGTGGTGAAGAGAGTTTAGGATAGTTCCATTAACCCTGGATCTTGGGGTTTACACCTTGAATAATCCCCTTCTCCTTATTTTGGGAAGGACATTTTCTTGCTTCTAGAGCAGAATATGGAAAAGACAATGCCAGCTTACTTCTGTGTTTCTGTGACTTCCATACGACTCCTAATGCTGTGGATTCATTCTGGCTCTCCTGACAGCTGAGAAGAAGCTAGCTGCCATGTTGTGATCTTCCTGTCCATGAGGCCATATGGGAGTGAACAGTGGGATGCTGGGCAAGAAACCAAAGCTCTCAATTCTGTAGCTGTAAAGAAACAAAATCTACCAACAACCTGAGTAAACTTAAGGCAAATTCTCTTCCAGTCAAAAATCTGATTGCGAACCCCAGCTGGCCGATTCCTTGATTGTATTCTAGTGAGATCTCAAAGCACAAGACTTAACTCACAATGGTGTCTGTGTTCTTTAGTCATAGAATCTGTCAGACAGCAAATCTGTGTTGTTTTAAGCCATTAAATTTTCAATTGTTACTCTGCAACAATAGATAAATAACATACCAAGTCATGAAAATTATATTTTGTATAATTTGTTTAAAAGAAGGGGTTTGCAGACAGACCTTCCCGAATGCTTATTGCAGCTTTTACTAGCTTTGTGTGTTCTCTGAAAACTTCATAATGTCTATGAGTTTAGCTTAGACTGCCTGAACTGTAAAAGTAAACAAACAAACCAAAAACATAGCCTTAGTACTTATCTCATGGGATGATTATAAACCTAAATGAGCTGATTCATACAGTGAAATTGTAAGAAATGTTGCCTTTATCTGACCCTATGGATACCCTCTAGCCAGGTTATAATCATTTTCCCATAGTACTTTATTGATCTACCTTTATTTTTACCTCATAACTATATTGTGACTTCAACAAGTACAAGAACATCCATGTCTTCTTCACCTTAAAATCCCCAGAAAAAGCACATTCAACATGACTGTCAAATGCAAATAGATTTCATTAATAATTTTCAGATATATGAATTCATGAATCTATATTAAAGGTTCTGAGCACACCAATAGGTCATTTGTTGAACTTAACAAACCGATAAATTATGTTTGTGTTGCCTTTTTAACCTCAAGGGTAATTGATGCTCTAAGCATAACAAAATAAAACAGACAAGTAGATTCATTTTAAGTTAAAAGCAGAATACTTGTAAATATAGCTTACTGAATTGTTGACCACTGGATGATAGTTACATTGATGGTCATTGACTAAAACATCAGTATTGCTTGATGAATATACCACAGTGTTTATTGCTAAAACGTCTATGATTAAAGATCTAGGAGACACTCAAGACATAATATGCATTAGTCATCAGGACTTATTAAAAGTATATTTTGTATGAAACTTGAATTCTGATGAGGTCAACGTTGGGAGGTATGACACATTACAAAAGACAGTTATGTAATTTTCTGATCCTGGCATGTCCTCCAAGTCTTCAGTACAAATTAGTCAGTTCTTTCATTAATGGATGGAATCTATTCACTCAACTTTGAAACTATGCTGGCTTATGACTCGTATTGAACCAGTCTTTGGCTAATGTGACATCAGGAGACTTCTAATGCTAAGTCTAAAAAGACATACAGCTTTCACCTTTGAATTCTTGGGTACTGTCCTGTGACCTGCACATAAGGGAGCCAGGCCAGCCTTTCAGAGATGGAGAAATGAAACTGCTAGACAACAACAACTGTATGTCATGTTGATCCCCCCAACTACCAACCCCCAGTTAATGTGGCTATGTGATTGAGACCTGGGAAGGCTAACACAGAAATCACAAGTCAACCCACAGAATCCCAAACAATAATTGCCCATTGCATTGAACCATTGACTTTTGGGTGTTGTCACATAACAAAAGCTAAGTGTACCCTCCTCCTCAACTGCAAACTCTCTCTCTCTCTCTTTCTCTCTGTTACACACACACACACACACACACAGAGTGTATTTATTTCTAGCTATTCAACAACTCTGACAATATCCTTTCTACCCTATAGACATATTTGGGTCAAAAGAAAATCCAAATACATAAACAAGGATTTAGAATGATAAAAGTTTTTCTGAGGCTGTTTTCCTTGCATGTAAAATGAAAGGCACAGTGCTTTCCTGAGATTCAGTGCATTGGGTATGGGACACAGGGTGGACTTACCTGGTTTTGTTTGCTTCTCAGAATGCTCCTGTTTCCTAGGATCCTGGTTTTATCTCACTGTTACTGTAGTATAAAATTTTAGTTCCCAGTTGTTACAGACTTTTTCATGCTTTTTTGTTTGTTATATGTATATTCTTATTTTTTTGTTTGTTTATTATCCATACCTGTTCCCAGGAAGGAATCAAAATATCATGCAAGCTCTAGTTTGAATGTCAATTAGTGTCAAAGACATGTTGCTCATTCATTCCTTCATTTTTTGAACCAGCCATGTCAGGTGCAAAGGTAAAAGAGTGGTCAAAGAGCCTGACTTCCCAATTGAGTAAATGACAGGCTTCCTTCAGGAGATAAGTTTAGATGGCATAGGAGGTAAGACCACTGCTCTTCTGAGATTACCAGCTATGAAGCATCAGGTGAACTTGGAAGGTTTACTTCTTTCCCACCAAGAGGGGAGAAGCTGCCAGGGAATGAAGGTGTCCTGGGGAAACTCTGTGTGTGTGTGTGTGTGTGTGTGTGTGTGTGTGTGTGTGTGTGTGTGTGTGTGTGTTTGGGGGGTGAAGAGAGAGAGGGGATGATGATGTGTTGAGATGAGTTTCTATATTTCTTAGAAATATAGTTTGAGACCCCAGATTCAGATCCTTCACAAATACACATACACACATCCTCAGTAAAATGAACAATTGAAGATTTTTCCCTTCAGTAACCTTGAAATTAGGTTTCCATCATTTCAAGTAAAAACCCCTGTGGTTAATATACTAATACAAACTTTTCTGGTATAGTTGCACTGAATTTAAATCCTTGCCACCTTAAATGAGATGAAAATCTTACTTTTAATTAGAGGTATTTCAAAGACCAAGATATCAAAGATGTTTATTTGGGAGTGTAGCAAAGGTTTTCCTGGGGTTCCTAAAATTCCCTCCATAAATGCATCAGTCCCATCCATTACATGCTGTCATTTAATCTAATATTGCCAAATACAATGGTTACTCTGCAAGTGTATGTGTGTGTGCAGGAGTATATGAAATAAATCCCAATCAACATATTTTAAAAGCATTTAATTAGAAGGCTCTCTGGTATCTCAAAAATCTAGGATAAATTCAGTTAGTTTTGAACTATGAAAGATGCCAGGAAAGAAGGGAGTAGGAACTCAATTATCTCATTTACAAAGAATTAAATGAATTTTAACTCTTTTTCTTTGTCTATTCTTTACTAATGTGTCAAAGCTGTAAAATTCAGTACACTATTAACAAAGCCAACATGATGTAAAATCCATAGTATCTCCTGAAGGGAGTCTGTGGGCCCACACTCTGGTATGGTCTATAAGGAAAGAAAAAGGAAACAAAAACATTTATCTGTTTTAAAGCCACTCCTGGCTTGTGGAAACCACAAACTGGCATCCCTTGAAACTAATTGAGATCAAAGGTGCATTTTGTTTGATCAACAAAATGCTTAAATCTTTTAAAATAGTTTATCCAAAATTAAAACTTAGGTCATTGTAGTTACTAATTCAAAATCTAATTTTCTTTAAAAATGGAAAGACCTGGAATCATTGAACTTGAATTCCTGTTGACTGTAAGTGGTCATACACTCCCTAGCTTCTGGCAGTCTTTATGTTTTATACTCGAGTTGTTTCATTCTTTCTCAATAGTTGTAGGTACTTGATATTGCAATACTTAGTCTTACACTGTTGATTCAGATGACTTCACAAAGTTAGTATTAGCCACAGGAAAAGAACTGACAAAGAACTCAGTCAATTTATATAAATATCAAATCAGGAGCATGTTAAAAAGGCTTTTAAATGTCTTGCTTTCTTGCATTACGCCGATGTGTGGAAATAATAGGTTTTCATCACCAGTTACAAAGCATCACAGTGGAAAACAAGGATAAAAATCTTACTTAAATATACTATAAAAATAGTTCATTCTTTACTGACTCATCTATAGCTTTCTTACTTGCTTAATCTTGTATTTCTTCTGCTACTGAAATACTATAAATGTTCAGGAAGGGAAAGAATGAAAGATTTCTCCATGGGCATATGATAGCAGTAATGAAAATTAGCATTGGGTTTTCACCGGCGACCAAAGATTGTCACTTTGAAAAAATACATGACAAGTGTGGAAATGTACATTATCAGTCTTTTCTTCCCCTCTATTGAGATAAATAAAACTCTTTCATGGTACAGAGGACAGTATCAATGTGCTTCAAGCATGTTATCTCACCTGCTGTCTTCTGCCTCTGCCTCATGGGGAAGGAGGGACTGGCTGTTGTATATTTCCTCATATTTTACAGAAAAAAAATATTCTTTGGGTCAGTGATAGCTAGACAAAATAGAAATCAGAATTAATGCCTGTTTATAAACATATTAACCCAAGTGTCCTAAGTATTTCTCAGGTCACTTTTAAGAACTTCAAAATAATGGAAAGCTCTCTCTGATCACAAGCCAGTGTGGGTAACTTATTGCTGGAATTTTTTGTCTTCCTTCCTTCTTACCTTCCTTCCTTCCTTCCTCCTTCTTTTCTTTCTCTTGTCCTTTTTTTCTCCCTTCCTTCCTTCCTTCCTTTCTTCCTTCCTTCCTTCCTTCCCTCCTTTCTTTCTTTTTAAATATAAGCTTACTGTGGCTTTTATTCTAAAGTTTCCCAAACCAAACACTGGGGGCCTATATCTCCTTGATAGAGAGGGGATTATCATTTTAGCTGGAAATTTTTGATGAGGTATGGGAGAGAGAAAGTGGATAATTTGGGATGATTTGATACTTTGGTCACAATTAAAATTTAAAATCAATGAAGAGAGTAGAAGATGAATAGCAATGTTTTTGTAAAGGAATTCATAGTGGGCTCCCAAAGGATAGATACAATAGAGAGAAACTGATCAATTGTAGAGGGGAAATCTTATGTACACAAGCTGCTATGCATATGGGCATACTACTCCTGCAGTAGACATTTTAGCACTTTAAGAGGTGTGGCCCATACTCATATGCAACAATAAGACAGATTTATTTCAATATGTTCAAATTAACAAGAGGTTCCATGTATCCATTTCTCCTCCAAATGAACATGGCTATGAATTTCAACAGAAATTGAAATATCTAATGGCAAGCCTCCAAATATAATTTCCCCTAATTTCAATTGCTGAGATCTTTAAAAATATCCCTGTTCTCATGCTTCCTAAGAACTAATTATTCAACTATTTTCTGGATTCTATAAGACATCACAGTACTTTCTCCTATTTGCTTAAGTTGCTTGTGTTTGTTTGCTTGCTTGTTTTGTGACCAAAAGAATTTGATATATATTCCAATATCAGCACCTCTTTTGACTATCGAGTGACAATTTAAACCAACATCTGTCTTTATCCAAAAGAAGGAATTATATCTTCTCACATTCAAACAGTATTAATGATAATAATTTTTCAACCAAGACGTTTTTTATTGATTTAAATCAATATATTAATTTCATCCTGTCTTGTATTTTTTCCTTTACTAGTAACTGATGTTGGGATACAGAGTAATAAAGCATTGGCTTTTTCCATTATACATCCTTTACATCACTTCTAGCAACACTTTCATCAACCCACAAAGTTTATGGAGCCTTATGGATAGTATGTATTAAAACTCTGGTGCTTGTTTGGGTTGTATTCCCCTATTTTTCCAATATAATCATGAAGTTGTGCTCTTTACATTGAGATTGACTTCTCCCCCTTCATCTTGTCTTATGTTTTAAGTATAAAGGAAATATATCAATCACTTAGGAATGTTTTGTTCTCATTTTTCCCTATCCCCTAATCACCAATAAAAATAAAATCTTTTCTTAAGAGTTTGAAGACACAAGGACTTCTTTTTTCTGAGCTTTTCTACAAAAGGTAAAGTTATCCAGACAGCACAAATAGGTTCATGTTGTGGTTCCTCCATACCAGCTCCTTGGAGCGGAGAGTGCTCTCACACCCAATTAGTTATGCAGAGTACAGGCATTCTATCAAAGCAATGGATAACGCTGGGCTTATTTCCTTGTCAAAGATCATTTTACTCTTGGAATTAAAGCCATTGATCCCAGCTCACCAGAAAACATCTGCTGTTCATTGATAACACCATCAGGTGCTCACTTCATCTCCTTTCTCTTCTGTAGAAGCAGCTGCTTTGTGTAGCTGCTCTCAGAAGATGTTTATTCTGCAATGACATGCTTGAGGTAGAAGCCCAATAGTCTAGGTTTGCTGAAAATAACAAACTAATTTCCTCCTTCCCTGTTCTTGAGTGGACTCTGCTTATGTCTTCACCTGTTCCTGGCCAAAGTATATTTGGCTATTTTAATTGAGAAAAATACATATTAATGTGCTTAATGAGCAGCTTAAGAATAAATGTGATTATTAGTATTTTATTTAAAGCAAATGGGCAAGTAATTCTTAATCTAAATAATTTATTTAGAGTAATGATTAGACAAGGTTGGTGGGGTTATCACTGTCACATGACCTTTGGTAGTGCTTCTTAGAGAAGCAATTCTTTTTAATGCATCCACAAAAGCCTCCCCTTTCAATTAGAACTCCCTTGAATTATTGATCAAACACTTAAACTCACTAAAGTTACTTGACATCTCAGCAGTGTTGAAGGAGCTAAATTAGAATCATATAATCAAAAAAGCATTGGATAGGATAATTAACTAGCTGTCTGACCTTCAATAAGTCACTCAACCACACCAAACCTTATTTTTATTAGTAGTAAATAAGATTACTACTCCATCTAGCATCTAGATCGTGATGCTTAACCCAGAAAGCATACATGAAAATATCTTATGAACAGAACGTACAATATTTTCACTCACTCTAACTTTAAGTTTTTCAATTAGAATTTGTTGAAATACATTGGGGATCATTTTGTGAACTTGGAGAATACTGATCATATATTTCTAGCAAGAAGACCTGTTTTATGAATACATTATCTCATTCCAGTTGTTGTTCTTAGGTGCCATGGAGTCAGTTTCTGACTCATAGCAACCCTATGTACAACTGGCAAAACACTATTGTGCTTCTCTGCTGTTTATAGGGTTTTCAATGGTTGATTATTTTTTGGGAGTGGTTTGCTGGGTCCTTCTCCCAAGCCTACAGCACCTGGTGTCCGCAGGTGGTCTCCCATCCAAGTACTAACCAGGTACAACCCTGCTTAGCTTCTGAAAACTGATGGGATTGGTGGCCACAGTGATATGGTTGCAGCTTAGTCTCAGTAAATTATCATGCAAAGAACATTGGGACTTCTGAAACTGTGAACTGTTTACAATTTAAGACACATAAATGGCCATAAGGTTTTGTGGAAAGAATACCATCATTTCAGCAATGTTGATCTTGAATCTTTCTCTGGTTGGTCAGCTCAAGAATAGAAATTGCCTTATTGTCTCTTGCATTCCCAGTAAATAAATAGGATATTTTAAATGAAGGAGTAACAAATATTTTGGTTATTTTATTGTCAGGAACTAAATAAAACTTAAAAGTACTACATTAAACTACGTGACAAAATAAAATTTAAAACCCCAAAGAAGACAATGTATTTCAGATTCCTTTAATAAACTGTCACAAGGAGTAAAATGCAATTAAATTTGCTAACCATGGGCACAAGCAAGAACATATAAAACTTACTCAAATTAGCAACTTGCAAATTGGTTAGAAAAAGAACCAAAATAAACTTCATTACAGTCAGAAGACAATGACTTTAAAGCAGCTATTGAATTAGTTTCAAGGACTTAAAGAAAATGTGGTAGTAATAAATGGACAGATAGGGAATCTAGGCAAGAACACAGCCAATAAATTGCATTCTGGAAATAAAAAGTATAGTTTCTGAAAGGGAAAAATAGTCAAGAACTGGAACAAATAAAAACAGATATAAGACAGTCACAGGAGTCAATTACTATGGACAAAGATCAGTAGAAATCATCCAATATTTATAAAGTAGAGAAAATTATTTTAAAAGAAAACAAATAGAAACTTAATAAATTGTACTGCATTATTAACAACTGGGTCCTATAACATTCCAAAGGAAAAAGGATCATAAAAATTATTTGAATAAAATGGAAAAACATACCTCAATTTGGTGAAAAACATCAAACTACATGTCCAAGCTAAATACACAAATTCTTGTAAAAAAAAGGAACAAAGAGAATAAATGCAAAGAAAACTTTATATGGAACATTATACCCCAATGAAACTAAAGATAAAGAAAAAGTCTTAATACAGTCAGTGAAAATAAATATAAAACTGAGAAAATAGAATGTGATGGTGGTGGACTTCACTTTAGGAAAAAAGAAATAAAGCTACCAACAAATATGCTTCGTGAACCTGGGTATAAAAATTTGTAGCAAAATATTACCAAAATAAACCTAAAAATATATGAAAAGATAATATACCATGACCAAGTAAGATTATTCTACTCTGAGAATAAGGAAGTCAAAGAAATTTGTCATACCCATAAAATCAAAAAATAAACTGTATGTAATTATTTTAATATGTGTATCAACAAGTAAAATGGATATGTGGTTGGATATAGTGAAAGTTTAATGGGAGATATGTTATAAAGCCCATACAGTAAAATATTAAGGCTATGATTTATTGAGTGGTTGTATATGTACCTACTATACATTTCTTTCAATTTTTGTGTAGCTTTACACCTTTTCAAAATAAACTATGAGAGAATGTCACTGGAAGCATTTTGGACTATATTTTAATTCCAATTTTTAGAATTATTTTCTAAGAATAAATTCAAAGGAATGGGATTATTAAGTTAAAAGGTCAGATAATAAATACTTTTAACTTGACAGAAGTTTCCCCAGAAATATTAGTCTTTACTTCTTACTTGTGCCTATTAAGCATGCTATACCTGATTTATATTTTATGGTTACAGAAATTTGAATCCTCTAAGAGATAGTAACTGATTTGCCCAAGGCCTAATAACAATAGATATATGGGGCAAACAGAGAAAAATTCTTCTGGTTTCAGAATTTTTGTAGAGATTGGAAAGTAAAAGGGAAATTTATCTTTGCTATTTGTTTTAAAATTGTCATCAATTACAATGTAATTTCATAGAATTTTATGATTAATTACAGATTTTGGGGACTATATCAAGACAGGAGGGAAAAGAAATTTATTCAGTGTCTAATATGTACATCATTGAATTTTAATAAAAATGAAATATAATAACAATAAAACTTTAAAATTATTCAGTACAAAGGGACCTCCATTTGCTGATGTGGCATGACTCTAAATGAGGAGGAACAAGTGTGAACATCCATTAATAATTGGAAAGTGGAATATACATAGTTTGAATCTAGGAAAATTAGAAATCATCAAATGGGAAATGGAGCACAAAAACATCAACTTTCTAGGCATCAATGAGCTAAAAGGACTGGCTTGGACCATTTTGAATCAGATAATCATATGATCTAATATGCCAGAAATGAGAGATTAAAGAGTAATTGGGTTGCACTCATCATCAGAAAAGACATCTCAAGATCTATCCTGAAGTACAATGTTGTCAGTGATAGACTAATACCTAGAGGCCTAAAAGGAAGGCAAGTAAATATGATTATTCTTCAAATTTCCTCATCTACCAGTAAGGCCAAAAATGAAGATAAAGAAGATTTCTGCCAGCTACTACGATCTGAAATAGATTGAACATGGTATCAGGTTGTACTGGTAATTACTGTTGACAGAAATGCAAAAGTTGGAAACAAAGGCTCAGTAGTTGGAAAATATGGACTTGGTGACAGAAATGATACTGGAAATTGCACTTTAGAATTCTTCATTGCAAATACATTTTTTCACAACATGAACAGTGACTATATACATGAAATTCATCAGAAGGAATATATAGGAATTAAATTGACTACACCTGTGGAAAGTTACGATGGAAAAGCTCAAATATTTAATAGTCAGAACAAGATCAGGTGGTGAGTACAGATCACATCATTAACTGTTCATACACAGGTTCAAACTGAAACTGAATAACAAGTGTACAAGAGCCAATGTATGACGATGAATATATCCCATTTGACTTCAGAGAGTACCTCAAAATAGGTTTGATGCATTAGACACTAATGTTAGAAGAACAGACAAGTTGTGGCATGACATCAAAGACATCATTCACGAGGGAAGCAAAAGTTTATTTAAAAGACTGGAACAAAAAAAAGATCAAATTGCATGTCAAAAGAGACTTGAAACTTGCCTTGAACATCAAGCATCTAAAGTAGGAAGACATGATGAAGTTGAGGAACTAAGCAGAAGATTTCAAGGAGCAGATCAAGATGACAAAATCAAATATCATAATGACATGTGCAAAAAGCTGGAGATAAGAAACCAAAAGGGAAGAACATGCTTTGTTTTTCTCAAGCTTAGGGAATTGAAGAAAAAAATCCATCCCCATGTGGCAATAGTGAAGGGTTCTACAGGGAAAATAGCATGAACAATACTCCTGTTGTCCATAGGGTCACTATGAGTCCAACTCATCTGCACCTAACAACAGAAACATATTTACATCCAGGATTTCTAGATCATATTATTCTATTTTTTTAATTTTTGAGGAAACACCCTCCCATTTTTCATAATGGTTGCATTGTTTTCCAATTCTACCAATAGTGCACAAGGGCTTCATTTTCTCCCCGTCCTCAAAAGTACTTATTATAGTCTAACAATATGAGAAATATAGTGGGGATTCTCCATGTAGGTAACCTACAGCCTTAACCACTGTGGCACCTTATCCTGTCAGATCTTGAAGTTAAGCAGAATCAGGCCTAGTTAGTACTTGGATGGGAGACTGCCTGGGAACAACAAATGATGTAGGCTTGGGAGAAGGACCCAGCAACCCACTCCCAAGAAATAATCAGCCATTGAATAACCTATGAATAGCAGAGAAGCACTAGTAGTGTTTCACCTGTTCTGTGTAGGGTTGCTATAAGTTGAACACTGACTCCAAGGCACCTAACAAAAACAAAAGCAAGTTTAACACCACTAAACTATACTCCTAAGAATGATTAAGAAAATAAACTTTATGTCATGCATATTTTTAACTACAATAAAATTTCTTTCAGGTATCAAATATGATTGATTTTTGAGCTTTGTATTTTACTTACTGCTGGTTCACACTGTTTCTGTTTTTTTAGCTAATGCTTTGGTACTGAGGGGGACAAAGGATCATTCTTATCTTTCTCATTTAATAAGGAAGCCTGATAGATTGAGTGCATGGATGACACTAAATTTTTATCCTGTCCTATATACTTGCCTTTCCTTTCTGACTCTTCTGTTTTCCCTATTTAACAGGCAGTCTATTATCACACTGTTAATGCATATTGTTGATTATTTGCTAAGATGTCTCTCACCAAGCTCCTGTGAATATTGGCTGCTGACAGCTTTCACCTCTGCCCCTTTTAAGGAGAATTGTGCTTTCCTAAATAGGATCTGAAGGGCAGTTGGTGTCCAATAGCTGACTGACAAAGAAGGGATGGGTAAAATAGCTAGAAAATAGAGTGAATTTCTGGACGCAATTTTTGTTCTAGAGTTCTTTATGATGCAACTTGGAGTTTTTCTCAAGTCATCACATCCTAAGTTAACTTCTGCTTTATCATATTTTTTTTAACTTTCCTTTAACTAAACCAATCTTTCAATAATATATTGTCATGATAAGCATTGTGGACAATAAGTGGTTATTGTCATAAGAAACCACTTCATTTTAAGATGTTTTCTTATATATTATGCACTTATTCAAATAGAGCACATAAGAAATAAAATAATACCCAGCCACTAAAAATGATGATGGGAACTATAGTCATGGCCACAAAAGAAAATAAGAAAAGGCATGCCTTACAAAGAAGTTGAATACAGAAAAACATGTAAAGCAACCTTATTTTCTTTAAGGGAAAAGAACACATATCTCCATTTGGATATTCAATTGTACAGAAATATGTGGCAGGGTCCTGTAAGAGTTAACAGTATTTATTTGCATGTGGTAGAATTATATTCAATATGTCATTTTTATCTTAATTTACACCATTTTGTATTTACATTGGTTTTTAAAATTTGAATGAAAGTTATTTTAAAAAGTTAGAATTTAGATTTTGCATGCCTTCATTAAGTGTTTTAATGTTGTTGTTGTTAGGTGCCTTCAAGTTGAGTCCAACTCATAGTGACACTCAAAGGGTTTTCAATGGCTGACCGTTTCGGGATTGCCTTGGGAATGAGATGCCACATCCTTCTCCCATTTTGCAGTGCTGGGAATTGAACTCAAGACCTCAGAGACTGCAGAGCAGCACTCTACCAACTGTGCTAAATCCCAGCAAGTGTTTTAATAGTTGTGTTAAATACTCTAATTGATCCTGTTTCTTTTCTCTCCATATGTAGTTTCTAGATGATTTTAATGGATATATTTTTGTTATCTTCATATGCTAGTTTTGCATGTAGATATGTGGAATCTTAGACTTTAGGATTATGAAACACTGTTAAAAGTTGTAGCATACCAGTTACAATGTCAAGCATAATGCTCAACATCCTTTTCTTTTTATTACATAGTTGTTATTTCAATTCCCTTGACTGATGAAGATATCTGATTTCATGATGTAAATGGTCAAATTATTTTAAAAATATGAGCTGAGAAACATAATGATGCTCAAGTGCAACTTTAATTCACAATCTTCTCAGAAAACAAAATATGGAATCCTCTGTCATATTTTATTTTTATTAGAGACAAGATGAATGAAAACTCTAATTTAGATTTAAAGGTGGGTTGTTTTGGTCTGAATTGAGAGAATAATTTAGTTCATATCCCTATTCTTTTCCCAAATCTTCTAATAAATGAAATTATAATAA
>VMDO01029287.1:0-22757 GCA_007922755.1 Pedetes capensis | reverse complement strand
CACATAAAAAGACTGGGACCAAAATTGTAATTGTATTGAATTCATACATTAAGGAGAATTAAAATTATTATGCTACTTATATCTTCATTTAAGCACATTATTTGCTATTTTTCTATTTATTGAAGTACAAAGCTTCAAAATAATCTGCATTTTTGACATGAATATTTCTTAAGTTTATTTCTGGATATATGTTGCTACTTTAAATGAGAGAACGTCTTTTGTTATATCTTTGTAAATATAAATTGGATGATATATATAATTTGATTTATTTGAGAAATTTGATGAATAAATAATCAAACACCAGTGCACCTTCAATTCAACTTAAAATGGGATATAAATAGCATATTTAAGCATTTAATTACTTTTTTTCCAGTTCTCTGTTTCTACATAACCAGTTACCTCAAAACTTGGAAATTCCAAATAACAATATTAATTTTCCAGGTGAACTTGCAGTTTGAGAGGGCTTGCAAGGACAACTTCTCCTTGCTCCACTCATTCACTTGTGTGCCTGCCAACTAATACTGGGTGTTGGTTGGGACCTTAGGTGGACCTACTGGCCAGAACATTTACATGTGACTGAGGCTGTACAACATTGCTGAGTTCTAAAAACTAGCATCACAATGTATTTTATACAGGTTGAATGTGTTCATTTATGCCTGTAACCCAATTTATCTATTGCAGCATTCATGAAAATTAAAATAATTGCTTTTAAGAGCAAGACCTCTGTTGATCTTCTACATATCTCCAGGGTACATATGCAAGCACTTTTCTGAGATGGATATCTGTAAATCAAACTATTGGCTCCAGTGCTCAAATTTACTATGTAATTACAAATTGTTTACCTTATAAGTAGTATCAAATTATGTAACCACCAATGATATAAGCATCTGACATAGATCTCTACTTGTCAGCAAATGATATTGTCAGGATTTTAATCTTTGCTAATCTGGTGGGTGGAATAGTTTCTCATTATAGTGGAATTTTCTCTTTGCTGATGATTTTTCTGTCATTTTCATGCATTTATTTTACATGCTTGTATATTGCTCATTTTCTAATTGATACCTGTTTGTTTTGTTTGTTAGGTGCCATTGTGTCAGACACAACTCATAGTGATCCCATGTACAACAGAATGAAACACTACTCAACTCTGTGCCATGCACTTGATCAATCTATTTATGTTTGAGCCCACTGTTGCAGTTTCTACTCATTTTGTGTCATGCCACTTCAGTAAAAGGAGGTCCCAGAGGATTTAAACTCCATTCCCGTCATTAAGGTCGACTATACTTTGAATGGGCCGGGATTTGGCTCAGCTGGCAAATCCCAGAGCTGCGCTGCAGTCTCTGAGGTCCCGAGTTCAATTCCCAGCACTGCAAATGGGCTGGGATTTGGCTCAGTTGGCAGTGATGCGCTGCAGTCTCTGAGGTCCCAATTCCCAGCACTGCAAAAATGTGAGAAGGGCCTGGCAATCCACTCCCAAGGCAATCCCGAAACAGTCAGCCATTGAAAACCCTATGAGGGTCGTTATGAGTTGGATACCGACTCAATGGCACCTAACAACAAGAACAACAACAACAACATACTTTGAACAGGCAACTCTTCCCCAGTCATCTTTGGACTGCCTTCCAATCAGGGGACTCATTTTCCAATATTATATTTGACAGTGCTTCTCTGCTATTCATAGGGTTTTCAGTGGCTAATTGTTTGGGGGAATGGGCTGTTTGGTTCTTATGCCTAGTTTATCTTAGTCTGGGAGCTCAACTAAAACCTGGTCATTGTGGGTGGCCCGGTTAGTATCTGAAATATTACTGGCATAGCTTTCAGCATCATAGAAACCACACAATTCCCCATAGCTCAACAAGCTGACAGACATGGTAAGGATGATTTTTTTTTTTTTTTACTAAATGCTAAAATAGGCAAAACTATCCCTTTCTAAAGGTGAATTTCTCATTTTGGAATTTACTTTTGCCACTTTTTCATTATTCATTAAATTTCTCAAATAAATTGAATGTATTAGCTACAGACTTAAACTTACATCTTTCAAGTGAATATAACTTTTCATCTAAATTTTACATGCTGTATAAAACATATCCCTCAGTATGTTTTCTAATCCTGACTTTTGACAATAAATATCATCTTTTTGTAGGGCTGGGATTTAGCTCAGTTGGTAGAGCACTGCGCTGCAGTCTCTGAGGTCCCAAGTTCAATTCCCAGCACTGCAAAAATGGGAGAAGGGCTTGGCAATCCACTCCCAAGGCAATCCTGAAATAGCCAGCCATTGAAAACCCTACAAGGGTTGCTATGAGTTGGATACCGATACGACGGCACCTAACAACAACAACAAATCATCTTTCTGCAGATAACTCCCACTTCTGTGTCCTAAATCTTGACCTCTTCTGACTATACATTTCTACATTTCCAGTAAGTTGCTAGATATTTTTATTTGTAAATTCCATTAGGATGTCACATATCTCCCCAAATTAAATGTTCCTTCTTAATTCTAAATTGCTTTTTAAATTATATCTTTGTTTACTTTTAAAAGTAACATTTATTTAAATGATATATAAAATAACAAAAATTATAAACATTTATGTGGTCTTATTGATATATATATATATTCTAAAAATGTTTAAATCAGGTTAAACATATCTGTCTCCTCAAACACTTATACTCTGTGATGATTGTGTTAAAAATGCTTTCTTCTAGCTTTTAGGAATTACAGTACATTATGGTTATTTATGGGTTGAGGGTTTAGCTCAGTTATTTATAGTCACTCTACTGTATAATAGTACATGAGAACATGTTATTCCTGTGTAACTATAACTTTCTTCCCACTGATCCAATTGCCACCATCCATCCATTCTTCTCTATTCCATATCTCCTAACCTGTGGTATCCAGCATTCTACTCTTAACCTCTATCAAATCAACTTTTTTGTGTTCCATATACAGTAAGATTGTGTGCTGTTTATCTATGCCTGGATTATTTCACTTAACATTGTAATCTCAATTTTCATCTATTTTGTAAGAAAGATAAGATTTTGTTCTTTTTATGGCTGAATACTGCTCCATGGTATATATCTACCATATTTTCTTTACTTGTTATTTGATGAGCACTTAGGTTGTTTGCATTTCTTGGCTATTGTGATTACTGGCTGCAATGAACATGGGAGTGCAGATTTCTCTTTAACAAAATAATTTCATTTTCTTTGGATATATACTCAACAGTGAGCTTACTGGATCATATGGTGCTTACCTTTTTAATTTTTTGAGATACACTGATTTCCATAGTGGCTGAGTTAATTGACTTTCCCACCAATAGTGTGGAAAGATTCTTTTGTCTCCATATCTCCATATCTTCAGCCTCAGCCCATTGTTTTACTTTATATTGGGACAAGGTCTTGCTAAGTTACACAGGCTGCCTTTGGCCTCAAAGTTGCTATCCTCCTGTCTCTGCCTCCAGAGTCACTGGCAGTACAAGCATGGGTCACCTCGCCCAGCTAGCACTTGTTATCATCAGCATTTTTGATAATAGCCATGTTGCCATGTTTACTGGAGTGAGGTGATATCTTATTGTCATTTTGATTTTCATTTTCCTGGTGATTAGTTTTGTTGAGAATTTTTTCATATATTTGAATGTCATCTTTTGAGAAACACCTGTTTAGATCTGTTACCCATCCTTAGTGCCTGTTTAGTACTGTTATTTTTTTGTTGTTTCATTTTTGTAGTTGTTTGTTTTGATTAATAGCAGGCCACAACACAATTCATGTATTTTTACTTTCCTTTGTCCTATATTTTCATACGAAGTTTAGTTGTCAAGTAGCATTGGTGCTGTCTCTACAATGTAACCATGATTGGCTTATATAGACTGCAGCCACAATTTCACATCTTCAGTACTCTTTTATCATTGCTAATCAACCTTATCAATTTCAGTTCTGGCACTATGAATATCATCTTATATTTTTCATGTATTACCTTGTAGGTTACTTCTTCAGCAAATATTCATATTACATAATGTCCCTTTTGAAAATGACTTAATACAATTATTAAAATATGACTTTGGAACCCAGTGGTCTTCTTCAGTGGGATATCTTCTATTTATTTGTCTTTTAAAATTCTACTGTGATCCAGTCTCTACTCATTTCCAACATTTTTTTAGTCTACAGCAAGAGGCTGAGGTGTCATTGCTCTTTAGATTTTGTAGATTCCTTATTCGTCCCATTCTGTCCTTCTGGTCTTGGGATGGCTTTGTTCTACTGCTGAAAGGCTATAACTCCTGTCAATGTGGTGTTCTCCAAGTGATGTGTTCTTTGCAGTTTTCAGGAACAACTTCCTACTACCTTAGACATAAGGATTGAATTATCCTCCCTCACATCATCCCTGGGGTATTGCACTATCCTGAGTGGTTTCCTTCCTTGTTGCCTTCATTTTGTTAAACTGTGCTGTATTATACAGATTTTATTGTGCCATATTTTTTCTGAAGAAAAATTATCTTCATTTCTTGGCCTTGACACTTACTATCAAATAAACTTAGGACATGCATTTAATATTTTTATTTTAATAATATTTATGTATTACACATTTGTGTAATATAAGGTCTAATGTTATTGTGGTCATCTGAAATGTGTCTTAAATAGTAATGCCTAGAAAAGGAGTCATATATACAGTGCTTCATTAATTATATGTGATTATTATAAAAATAAAATTGAAATTCCTGAGTTTTGAATAAAAGGCATGTCAAAGAAAGGTGAGAGCTAAAAAATACTCTCCTTTTACATCTAACAGGAAGAAAATTCTTGAACAAATTCTATAAAGATAATGAGAGCATTCTCAGTGAAAGTCAGCCATAGTTTTCCATGATGCAAATCAGATCAACAAAGGACCTTTAATTGTTTTAGTTCACTTCCTTCTCTCTCCTATATTCTAGATCCCTTCACTAAATAAACACTGTATCTGAACCCTTATCTCAGGTTCTATTTTCAAGGCAATTCTAAGAGAACACAAAATTACTGGGACTAACTTTTGTTGTTTGTTGTTGTTAGGTGCCTTTGAGTCCCACTCATAGTAACTCCTATAGGGTGTTCAATGGCTGATTGTTTTAAGGATTGCTTTGGGAGTGAATTACCATGTCCTTCTGCCATAAGACTAATTTTTAGATAAATTTATTGAAAGACATTTTTGTTATAAGATAAAGACCAAGTTCTAGTTGCTGTTATGTGCTGAGAATTGCTTAAGTTACTATTTTAAACTTTTTTTATTGTTGTTGTTATTTGTTTGTTTGAGACACGATCTTCTCATTATGTAGTGTAGGCTGGCCTTGAACTTGCAATCCTCCTGCCTTAGCCTCTTGAGAGCTGGTATTACAGGTATAGAACATCATGCCTGGCTATTTTTTAAACTTCTTTGAAATGCACTTTTTTGTTCCTTAAACTTTTATTACCAATATTTTTCACCATTTATTAGTAACTTTGGGGGCCAGGATTAAAATTAAAACTCTATATATGCATGTGAGAGAAGGACCTGGCAACTCACTCTCAAAATGATCTGCCATTGAAAACCCTATGAATAGCAAAGAAATGTTGACATAGTTCTGGGCATGGCACAGTGTCAGGGGCATGTTTCTTTCTGTTGTACATGGGGTTGCTGTGAGTCAGACCTGACTTGACAGCACCTAGCAACAACAATAGCTTGCAGCTGTAGCCCTGTGGCATCAAATCCCATCAGATCTTGGAAGCTAAGCAGGCTCAGACCTGGTTAGTACTTGGATGGGAGATGACCTGGGCACACCAGGTGCTGTAGGCTTGGGAGAAGGACCCGGCAACGTACTCCCAAAGAACAATAAACCATTGGAAACCCTATGAGTAACAGAAAAGCACTAACAATACTGTTTTACCTGTTGTATGTAGGGTCTCTATGAGTCGGATACCCACTTGACAGCACCTAACAACAGCAAACAACAACAACAACAACAACAACAACAACAACAACAACATATATGCATATATTGGTATTGAACTTATGGTTAGGGAAAAGGCAGTAAAAGTATAAAATTCTATAGAAAATCATACTATTCAAAGTATGTACTACTTATATACTAAATATTGACGTTAAATACCATTTATTATTTACATACTAGATGAAAATGTTTAATTTTTTATGTAAACAGTTGTTTCATTTAGAAATTTCTGCTTTTTGATGGTAACAAACAACTTTAATATGATTGCACTCTTAATGTGGCACACATTTTCCGTTACTTTGTAAACTTTTATACATACGAAAAAGCACAGGGCTGTAAATCAAAATGAAATTTCTTTAGTAAAATCACTATTTTCCTGAGGACTTACAACATGTTTTTGCCAGTTTTACCTTGATTGTACTCTAATGTGAATTTAATGTAATTTAAAAAATATTTTAAAATTGGCTATGCAAGATACCCACGTGTTCATATTTCAACAATCCTTTATGTCTGGACTCAATTATTGGGTTGTAAAGGCCGAGCATCTGATTTAAAATTACTCTAGATTGAAGGAAAACTATGAAGATATGATAGGCCATGGCTAACTTTTTGAAAGCTAATGATGCAATAACAAACAAGTATCATGATGATACAGGCAAAACTTTCTTTTACTATGTCAGGAAGATCTTGAGTCCTTACTTGTTCTCTTGCTCAATCTTTTTAGTTTAAAATACTCTGAGATCTTTCAGCAATGTCCATCTCCCATTGTGTGCAGGCTACATTTTCTCATCAAACTATTAATTCACTTCTGTGAACAACTAGACTGATATTGAGAAATATGTTCATTCACATATTTGCAGTCTTTTATTTCTTTCTTTTTTCCAGTGTGTCTTTTCCACTGCTAGGTTGCTGGCTCAATAGCAAATCAGAGTGAATGCTATCAGTGGTCATTCCTGAAAGTTTCTGTGGTCTGACCTTGCTCAGACAGATATACTCTGACTTTAGAAAGGTGATGTGTCTATGGGAGAAGAAAGGAAAATTTAACGTGTGAGAGAAGAATGACTAGATAGCACCAATGATATTTATTTATTTTACTAATGAAAGTATATGGTAAAAGTTAAAAATTTAGCGTTGACTATATGAGTAAAATATCCAAATATAAACTAATTTATTGTAAAAATTGGATCCAAAGTGCAGTTGCAAAAAGTAAGATGGAAACATTTTCATTTAAGTAATAGTGTAGAACTAAACAGTTCTGTTCAGCAAAGTCAAGAGGGATCCTGGCTTTCTTGTCTCTTAATTTGCTATCATTGTAATGAGTGTTTGCCTGGCCTGTGAGCAACAGCAGCATATATAGTATATGTGTAAAGGAGGTAGAAAGGTAGTATATGTTGAAGGAGCTAGAAGGGTAGCAGAAAGCAAATAACTTTCTTTTAGGATAGCCTGCAGCCATATCACTGTGGCATTCATTCCCATCAGATCTCGGAAGCCAAGCAGGGTCAGGCCTGGTTAGTACTTGGGTGGAAGACCACCTGAGAACACCAGGTGCTGTAGGCTTGGGAGAAGGACCTGGCAATCCACTCCCCGAAAGGAATCCACCATTGAAAACCCTATGAAAAGCAGAGAAGCACTAACAATACTGTTTTGCCTGTTGTACGTAGGGTCATTATGAGTTGGACACCGACTCAATGGCACTTAACAACAACAACAACATAATTTATTTGCAAAGACTTACTCACATGTCTGCATATAATTACAAAGAGACAATAAAATACAATTTTTCTTCTGGCAGCTATAAGCTATGCTAACAGCTCTGAAATTGGTCATTGTTTCTACTACAAATAAAAGGAAGACAGAATGGAATCTAAAGGAAAGGCAGTCATTGCATAATGTGTGTCAATGACGTTATATTTTATGTTGATATTTATATTGTCATGCCTAGAATTTAATAATGAAAGATAAATGTCTTGTTAGTAACTTAGGGAGATGAATGGATTTAGTAATAACAAATCTTTGAAAACCATCTGTGGATGTTGCTTTCTATTACCAAAGTGTTAGAAGATGTGGACAGTGTGGCTATAATGTACTTGATTTCTCTAAGTCATTAAACAAATTCTATGGTAATATACTTAAAACAATATGGAAGACTGTCCATTGAATGAATTATAGGCTGGTATATTAATAATCACCTTTCCAAGTGTATTATTAATAGATCATAATGAATCTAGAGGGTATCTTCCATAATTTCATCTTTGACTCTTCAACAAATGTTATGTGGTGAAAATGAGGAAGGAGAGGGAAGTGAGCTGAGAAATATTAAGGGCCTGCTATATATGTATTGTTGAACTTGTAATGTGCAATATAATTTATTATACATATAAATCATTAAACTTTTTAAAGGTAGACATTATCTCACCTTTACAAATAAGAGTAACTTTAATACAATGTAAGTTTATATAATTATGCAAAACAAAGTTTAGAAACATAAGCACAATTATTGGACACTTTCTTAAAATATTGAACTGAAAATAGCATATAGAATTAGACAAATAAGACCTACTTTTATGTGAAAATACATAAAAATTCTTACTGTAAATAGAATTTTGAGATATTTATCCTGTGAACAAATATATGAAGTTGAAAACCAATTGATAATTCACCCACAGTTAACAGTGAGACATGAATGCAACAATAAAACCTATTGCAAGTTTTATCAATAAAAGCCCTAATACCATCCAGAAAACGGGAGGGGACTTCCCTACAACATTTTGTGTTAACTGCATCATCTGTCCTACTGTACTCCACATTGGGAATCTGCATATTAAGGAACACAATGACTGCCAGCAATGTGTCTGAACAAAAAGTATCGGAATGCAGAAATATCTATATGTGTATGACAGAGAGAACTAGCAATATTTAATAATGTAAAAGGTGTGCTATCATAAAGTGAAGGACTGTCCTGGGGAAGACAGAGTGTATTATTGTAGAGACATGTAGAGACACTATGTGTCTCTATATGTCAAAATTAAACCTTTTGTTTATAGCTAAGTAGATAATGGATTGTGTAAGGAAAACATTTCTAACAGCTTTAACAGTTGTTTCAGTTAAGAGTTCCGAGATCTTTCTTGAACAGGTACATGAGTGTCCTAAGAAGTAGAAATGATAGTAATGTCCCCCTTTAAATATTATTAAGTATTTCTATTCCACTCCATTTATCTGATATGCATCAGGCATTGTTCTTTATTATCTTCAAATAATAATATATGCATATATGTTGTTAGGTGCCGTCGAGTCGGTATCTCATAGGGTTTTCAATGGCTGAGTGCTTCGGGATTGCCTTGGGAGTGGATTGCCAGGTCCTTCTCCCATTTTTGCGGTGCTGGGAATTGAACTCAGGACCTCAGAGACTGCAGCGCAGCACTCTACCCACTCAGCTAAATCCCAGCCCTATGCATATATGCGTCTATATATATTATATATGATATAATAAACATACATTAGTTCTTCTAGACCATTGTCTTTAAAAATATAGGAAAAACTGAAGAAGAATGATTAAAAGAAATTGTGTAGCATTTTTCAGCAATCCTTGAGGATCTGAAAGTAAAACATCCCCCAAGCCCCCACTTTTTTTTCTAAAATACTTGACACAGGAAGAATTCTCAGGCATCTTATTCCATTAGTATGAACTAGGGCATTTGTAAATGTGAGTCAGGTATTTTTTCATTGCACAGTGACAGTAGACAGTACTTGGAGAATTTGGAAATTTGTACCTCTGTTTGCTAATGTGCTCCTTCACCTTCTTATTCATTTCATCTTTCTTCAGTTCTTTCATAATATTCCTTAAAATATATATTTCTGCTGGTGATTTTCCATTATCACATCACTGTACATTTGCATGTCTTGTGCCATTCATAGGATAAAAACCACCAGAATCAATGGAAAGATATTTCATTAGGGGAAGTCTTTTTTAAAAGACAGGCAAATGTTTGTGAAATTATTGTTTGGAATATTAATTTCTTAAATTTCAATTACCCATTGTAAACTATGATCGAAAAGAATGGAGACAAGGGTTGAAATTCAGGAAAAATGTATTCTATCATCATCAATTTGACCTCTGGAAAACCATTCTAATGCCCCCTTTACAGTCCTTTCATAAAGTAGAGATGATTAGTCATTGTTAAATATTGTTTGTAAAAGCAAAATTATTTTATAATGAATATTTTATTCAAAGATATACAAAGAACAAGACTTTATTAATCAAGAAAGGTAGTTTTACATTGTTTAGAATAAATTAAATGTTGTTGGATGATTTTATTTCTTGTTTCAAGATGTCAAATATGTAAGCAACTACCTAGAGTTATAGGATTATCCTAATATCAGATATTATTAAAAACAGACACATCTCTAACCATACACACACACACACACACACACACACACACACACACACACACACACTAGTCTAGGCAAAAGGTAAACTCAAAGAATAATGGATCTTGGATTTTCTCTCTTTACAAGCAACACACATATATACATTTATGTGGATGCACACACATACACAAACACATACACATCTTATGACTGCTCTAAACTCTCATTGAAATTCAGGTTACAATAGAAAACAGTCCAGATAATAAAAACAATGAAATCTATTCAGAGCACACAAAAACAAATAAACAAAAACACCAGGCTCCAGCCTTGTTAACACTGTACTGCTGAGTTAAGAAGTCGGGCAAAAAAAATCGATTTTCCTTAATACATGAATTAAGTGAATAAAAACTCAATGTGAAGACAGAGGGAAAATAATCCAGCATTCCTAAACTAACCTCAAAATTCTCTAATAAAGGGAAGGAGATGGAGTTTATCTGGGTAGTTTTTTACTTGTCTATTCAATGAACTTTAATGAAGCAATTACTAATGACCAAAAAGAGGTACTGAGCATAGAAATGCAATGAGGTAATTCACATTCCCTGCCTCTTCAGTTTGCTGGTAGTACAAGCACATTGGACACATGCATGTGACAAAGATTGTGACGAAGAATAAAATATATATGAAACAATTTCAAGAGGCACTTAACCCAGATCAAGAGGCTAAAGAAAGAATTCTTGGAAGAGGTAATAATCTGCCTTAAAATGTGAAAGGTAAGTGTGCATGAGTCAGGTGAAGCAGTGTGAAAACTTTCTAAGCAGATGAAATCAGTGCTCAGAAGAGAGGTAATAACTTGGGTCAACTTGCCAGGCAAAACTGAAATAATTCAATATGGTTAAAACAGGGTGGAAACCTGACAAGAGACTGAAGTGCCCATGGATCACAACGTGTGTCTTTGTGAAAATTGTGAAGATAATGGTGCATAAAGTATTTAAGGATATTTAGGAGAGAACTTTCCTTTTTAGATAATGCACAAGTCATCAACTTTATAAAATTGATATGGGATATTCCATGTACTCTTATATCGTAAGTAACAACAGTAAGAAATAGAGGAGTTACAAGGTGTGTTTTATGACCACATATATTTTTATTGTTTTCATTATTGGTATTATATAAAGTTAAAAATCAAGGACCTCATATATTCATGTACTACTTACACAAACCATGATGTGATGGTAAATATTACATGGAGTAACTCCTTTCTTTCTAGATGGTGTCAAACCCAGGGATGTTTGCAGTTACACATGTAAAGTATCTTTTTAAATTTTATTTTATCTGTTTATCTATCTAGCTATGTAGCTAGGTATTTGAGACAGTGTCTCACTATTTTGTTGAGGCTGGCCTTAATTCTTTATGCAGCCAAGGTTGGCCCTGAATTCACTACCTACTGCCTCAAACTCCCAAATGCTGGAATTATGTGTATGCATCATCATACCTGGTTTATAAAGTTTTTTGAAGTCATAAACACCCCTTGACAATCTATAACAATACTAAAATTGAGAAAACTGGTTACATTTGCTAAAAGTCAAAAATATACATCTTAGAAATTATGAAGAGTTTATTAAGAGGTAGAATATTCATAACATTAAAACAGAATGAAATTTATGAGAAATATAAATATGGCCTACTCCTTCCACTGATTGGGTAGAATGCATGTTATCACCTACCCATGCCAATTTTAGCCTGCAACTGTACCACTGTAGTGTCCTATCCTGTCAGATCTGGGAAGCTAAGCAGGGTCAGACCTGGTTAGTACTTGGATGGGAGATCACCTGGGAACACCAGGTGCTGTAGGCTTTGGAGAAGGACCTGGCAACCCACTGCCAAAGAACAATCAGCCATTGAAAACCCAGTGAAGAGCAGAGAAATATTACAATAGTGTTCCGTCTGCTGTATTTAGGGTCTCTATGCATCGGACACCAACATGACAGCACATAACAACAACAACATGCCAGTTTTGGGGGTGAGTGATCTACAATGAAAAGTATTTTCCAGATGTTGCTTTGGTGTCTTGAATAAAAATATCTGACCACTGGGTTTGTAACAGGTCTTTATATTTAGAGCTAATTAGTGAACCTATAAACATACATCAAACATAGAAATTATGTTAAAAGACTTTTTAAAAGGTAAAAAAAAAATAACAAGAAAAAATAAACCAGTTTTTAAATCATCTCACCCTAGCGAGTTTGTAGGTCTGTGTTTCTCCTTCAATCAAGACCTCGTCTCTCTTAGCTGTTTCATCAGCCCAGGAAGATTTGTTTGATCCCCTAAGCCATAACTGGATGGCCTTCTCTTTATCCTTGTCTTACAAGGTCTTGTTTTCTTCCTTTTCTATACCATGGACTTTTTAGAAGCTTTTCCACTGTGAAAGAATAACTGGAATACCTGTAGGCTTGAAGATGTTTATAGAATTGAATTTGATTAAAATATGCATAACTCTGTGAAGGAATAGTATAAGACTTGCTAGCAATGCTTCCCTGTTTTCGATGTTATTTGACAAAGATAAACCACCAATTGTCAATGCCTGCTACACATAGTGGGAAATTCAATCCCATGGATTCTAACTATTATTTCATTAGTTTTAAGTGATATTTTGTGTCTTGAGAGAAACATGCTACATTCAATAAATATGGTTAATTAGCATATTTAAGGGGGTATTTTAAGTAATGGAATATCTGTTTCTTCCTCCCCTCTTCAAATGTTGCACATACTATTTCTCCATAATACATTTTTCTTTTTCTATTATCATGTATTAATTGTAAAAATGGTTTTCATTATGACATCTTCATACATGTATATAATGTACTTTGATCATCTTCACACCCATATTACCATCTCTTGTCCACCCTTCTCCCTCCATTTAGCCCCCTTCCTTTTCCCAAACAGATCTCCTTTTACTTTCATGTCTTTCTTCTTTAAGTCTATATTCCAAATATGGGAAAAAACCTGTCATTTTTGTTTGAGTCTGGCTTATTTTGCTTAAACAAGATGATCTCTATTTTTCTACAAATGACATGATTTCATTCTTCTCTACTGTTGAGTACTCCACTGTGTACATATACCACATTTACCTGAAACATATATATATATATCACATTTCCTTTATCCACTCATCATCTGTTGACAGACACCTAAGGTGATTCCATTGCTTGGCTATTGCGAACAGTACTTCAGCAAACATCGGTATGCTGTTGTTGTTGTTGTTGTTAGGTGCTCTCAAGTCAGTGTCTGACTCATAGTGACCCTATGGACAACAGATGAAACACTATTGTGCTTCTCTGCTATTCATAGGGTTTTCAATGGCTCATTGTTTCTTGGGAGTGGGTTGTGGGGTCCTTCTCCCAAGCCTATAACACCTGATGTTCCCAGAAAGTCTCCCACCCAAGCACTAACCAGGCCCAATGCTGCTTAGCTTCAAAGATCTGATCGGATCAGACACCACAGTGGTATAGCTGCAGAAAAACATGGGTATGCAAGAATCAAAGTCAGCATATAGTAGAAATATCCACATGCTATTTTTGTTTAAAGCCTTATTGGAAATATTTTGAAATTTGATCTGTCAATTTTTCTGTGTGGTCCAGTCTGTAAGGCATAAGAATCTATAGTGAAACATTTTTTTAATTCTTACATCTGCTAGGGTTTGTGGTCTGAATGTGAGAGACTGGACTGATTCACACAGAACCTAAGGCATACACTGAATCCTTCCACATAAGTGGGGGGTTGCTAGTTTTATTGCCATTTGTGTATTCTTTTAAATTAACTACCACTATTTGTTATATAATTTTGAGTATTAATTTAATGTTTTTAAGTATATATTTTGCTATGCTTTGTAGACACACAGCTTGCCTATCTTTATATATAGAATTCAAGGAGATAGTAGTAATGTTATTCCAGAATTACTGATTAACATCACCTAAAATTAGCAGATGGTTTGCTTTTCATAGCTCTTTGACTGTTATCAGTTAAAATGACACAAAGTTTGAGAATTGTCTTTTTTTTTTTTAACTCAAAAAAGGAGTATATCCAGAAAGATCTTTTGGTAATAAAATAATTTCCAGTCTTCTTTAGAATGGGCATTTTTAAATTACTTACCAATCCCTCTTCAGCACCATCTCTTGCCTACTTTCTGCCACCATAGAACACAACACAACCACACAGGTTCTATATACTTTCTAGTTGGCATGTGATAACAACTTGAGCATTTGCAAGAGTTTTAGATCTTATAGAGTCCTTTCTCATGGAAATGTGATTTGTTTACAACTATCACCACTCATTTTGTGATAGCTCAGACTATCTTATAGTCCTCATATTCATATTTTGCTTATTTTTATTCTAATTAATAAAATCCAGATATTCCTGTTGCACTGCTACCTTACCATCACTAGGTATTTGCCTTAAAATTGTTACAAAGATGTGAAAGAAAGAGGAGAAAGGGATTTAAGTCAAATAAAACCAAAATATCTGGCAATGCCATTAGGGCTATTGAAAAAATATTATTATTATTATTATTATTATTATTATTATTATTATTTTGCACAAAATAATTGACAGTTTAAAGATGTTTCCACATAGAGACAAACTGCTTAGCTCCTATCCTTTTAGAAAGATTGTCTTAGTTTCTTAGATATGTGGGAATTTGGGGGAATTTATCCACAGAGAATTATTTCTTATAGTATATCTTACGTGCGCATGTGCTAAATGATGCAGTGCCTTTTGTCAAAAGATAATAATGCAAATTTAGTGTTGAGAAGAGACATAATTTAAGTAAGCAATCAAATTTAGTATGTTTTTTAGGGGAGGAGAACCATGCCTCTACCCAAAAACTAGTTCATCATGAAAAATGTGGGCTTTTTTACTCTACTCACATAAACAACTTTTATCATTCATAATAAAACATGCAGAAAATATATGATGAGAACTGGTCCATTTTGAAAGAGCAATAAATAATCCAACACCATGCAATAAAAAATGGGGATAGTTCATCAGGAAGAGATACTTGCAAAGGCATATTGTAGAAAAAAATAAACTTGTTTTCTATAGCTACTCCACATGGTACAGACTAATTTATTATTGCATTATTATTTCCCTCTAGAATTTGAAATAGTGTGGTTGGAAAAGATTTTATGCTTATCAGGAGTTCTAAACCCTTAAATTTTCAGTGTTTTGCATTTTCAATTCTTTGTATACTAAGAGGAATAAAATGTTCCAAGTTCTTTCCTTGTATTTTTATTTTTTTGTTCAGAGATATTGCAGAGGCTGTCACAAAGAAGATTATCTAAACATGTGCTGAATCTAAAGCATGTATATGAATAGAGATATACGATTATGGAGGAAAGAACAATACCTCCTGTGTGAAATGTGTTTTCATCAGTATAACAGAATCCATGTAATCATTATTATGCAGATGACTTGGAAACAGCTAACAATTGTGACTTTCTACCACAACATATTTAAATAAACACTTCTCTTTTTGTTTCCAGGAAAGTGGCTGTAGAACTGCAGCCTTTGGCTGTTCTCCATGGCTGTTGGGCAACTGTGACAGGGTATTTTTTTTCTCTGATGATTTAATAGTATATTTGACAAATAATCCCAAACTCTGAAATGTGAATGGGGAGAATGATGTGGGTCCATGTGCATTAGTTTACAGTACTTCTTCATTAAGCTTTAATGCATTATCCCAATAATTTTTGGTGAAAAAGTCATATTGTACAATGACACAGATATTTGCAATTAACACACAGCATCTTGGGATATGGTAAAAGTGCAGTGTAAGTATGTGTCTACATTAAAAGTATTTATTTGTACCTGACTGTGCAATAATTGGGATAAAGTCAGATAAAAACAGTTGAAGGTGGGACTGTGTTGAGAGTAAAAGGTAGGCTATGAAGGGAGGAAATTTTTATAAGGAAAAATAGGTGTGAATTCCAGGGAAAGAATAAAACAATATGAACAAAGAGTGTGTTAGTTTTTAGATAAGAGGAGTAAGAGAACATTGTAAGTAATGTGCAAAGATCACATGAACACAAGTTTTTTCCTTTGTGATTTATGTGAAGACACATGAAATACAAGATAAATCAAATGAATTTAACCTTGAGTTAAATTAGCCACTGAAAACACCATGAAGGTCACTATGAGTTTGAGCTGACTAATGGCACCTAACAACAACAACAACAACATGGAAATGGTAAATTTTCCATCTACTCTTCAAACTTCTTATAATTATAGCCAATTGCCATTAGTTAGAAAAGAGCACCATGGGGATATTGGCATGTTAGGTCAGACATTTCTTTGTTGTTAGGGGCTGTCCTGTGCATTGTAGAATGTTTTGTAGCATCTCTGGTGCCAACCCACTAGATGCCAGTAGCACTCTCAACTATTAATGTCAACAAAAATGTGTGCAGACATTGATGCCTGTTCCTAGGAGACAATGTCAGAAGTTGAGAACCACTAATACAGTCTACCTCTGAAGTACTTATAACTTTTCAAGGATGGAAAGGCTTAAGGGACTGCACATCAACATTATTGGTTTAGCATTAAATCATGCTTTCTCAGACACTCGTCTAGGCCTTACGTCTAAATTCATGAGAACCACACACGCATCTGCGCTCCTGACTCTCTCACCAGGTGCTATTCTATATCGCTTCTGGGAATATAATATTTTTACCTTTCACTTTCACTCCAGTCTTACAATTACCATTTATATGCTTACAATATGCTTAGTTTAGATTGTCTACTAGGAACCAAAGGAGGATATATACTCACAATTGTGATTGTCTACAGAGTTTCGTGCTTTCTTCAGTGGGAAAACTAGAAAGTTTCATTTTCAAGGACCCAGGGAAGAATGACAGCATACATACATGACTCATGCAGAGCAAAGTCATAGAGTTCTCAAGCAGAGATTGCATTAGTTTGTAAATTCTGTTTTGGGACTAAATATGAAATTACTGAAGAAATTTGTTGAGATAGTATGGGAAGTAGCTGGTCATATAGTCTCCTTGTAGTAACTCCCATGGTCTTTGTTAAAAAGATGAGGGGAAATCACGTACTAGATGTGACTAAAAAAAAAAAAAAAACAAAAAAACAAAAAAACAAAACAAAAAAAAAACACCACAGTGAATGATGCTGCCACATGATATCTAGTGGAAAGGCAGGGATCTTCAACAGGGGAAGTGGCAGGTAGGACATGGAACCTTAGTAACAGTGTGTAACAAGTTTCCATTTGTTTGGTGCAGACAGTTGAATGTGAGCTCTGGTTGAAGGAAGGTGTGTTTTAAAGGAGACTGAAAACATGGATCATGAACAACTCTTCCAGTAGGACAACTTCTGTCAAATAAATGTTATTGTTAGCTGCTATCGAGTCAGTGTCTGACTCATAGGGACCCTATATACAACAGGCAAACACTATTGTCAGTGCATCTCTGCTTTTCATAGGGTTTTCAATGGTGGGTTGATTTTGGGGAGTGGGTTGCTGGGTCCTCCTCCCAAGCCTACAGCACCTGGTGTTCCCAAGTAGTCTCCCATCCAAGTACTAACCAGGGCTGACCTTGTTTAGCTTCTGTGATCTGACGGGATTAGACGCCACAGTGGTATGGCTGCAGGCAAATGAACATTGTACCATATCTGTACCATGAACAGTGTACCATATCTGGCACAGTGCAATTTCTGCCTCTTCTCCAAAGTCAAAATAACCCTGCAAGGTAAAAGTTTTGCATCAATTCATGACATTGAGGCAGCCATGATAGCATAGGGCTGGGATTTAGCTCGGTTGGTAGAGCACTGTGCTGCAGTCTGTGAGGTCCCCAGTTCAATTCCCAGCACCGCAAAAATGGGAGAAGGACCTGGCAATCCACTCCCCAGGCAATCCCAAAAACAGTCAGCCATTGAAAACCCTATGAGGGTCATTATGAGTCGGATACTGACTTGACGGCACCTAACAACAACAACAACAATGATAGCATAACTAATGACTGGCACCAAGGAGAACTTCCAGAACTGCTTCAGAAAGTGGCAAAAATGGTGAGACACAGGTATTTGAAGTGGGGGAGATATTTTAAGAGAAATTAGTAGCAATGTGTCTTTTATTATAATATTCTTTAAGGATGTGAGCATTCCCGATATTTTTGGATCACATTCACATATGTTATCACCATGAGCAAGCAACAAGATCATCATTTGTAGTTACTCCTTCTTCCCAGTGACTCTATATCATCTTTAAAAAAAAACCCTGGGGATCAAAGTGGGTTTCTAGAACATATGGTACCTAATTCGAAGAGGAATGAGCACAAGAAATATGTTTGTTTCACATCTTTTATAGTATTATAGCTATTTTGCTTAGTGTAAAACACTCAGCAGGCCTCTAATCAACCACCGATATAATCTTTCTCCTGAATGTTCTGTTTTGGCCTCTCTTTCTGTATTGCTTTTCACTGACGACCAGACTTTGCACTTAACTAAAAAGGCAGATACAGTCAGACATGTACCCTTTCTCCTTCCCATCACCAAGACCGTCAATTCAGCTGCATCTGTAACTACCTGCATTGTCTGATTTTCCCTCTATTCCTTTGGGTGAAGTATCCCTCTTCCAATTAAACCTGTCAGGTGTGCCCTGGATTCGACCTTCTTAAAACATGACCTCTGCAATTACCCATCTCTCTTCTACTTTTTTACGAGTGAGGTAAAGACAGCCTGAACTGAGATATATATGGGATCTCAAAGAGTATATCAATGAAAGATTTGGTGGAGGACCATCAACAGGAGTTATTAATGGATTTTGGAGGGAAAATAAAGAAGGATCCTGTGAAAATTGTAGCACATTTTCAGGCAAGTAGAGAGATGCTATCGACAGGATCAGAGAAGGTATGGGGAGGAATATTAATTTTATGATTTTGATGGCATCACAAAAATATTACTTCTTACCTTTCCTAGGTAGGTTCTGGAGAGGCTTTTACAGTTTCTTATACACTTATGACCATTCTTATGCACCCACAGAGAGTCCAACAATGTTATTTTGGGAAGAGTGCTTTTAACACTACTGTTTTTGGCAGAACCTCTTCATGTTCTCATTAAAACTGTGCTCTGTGCATAAGGACAATTCATATATTCTCTTTAATAACATCATCTCAGTATTTTTCTCTTTATGATGTTTCTTTATTATGGTATTGTTATTGTAGTAACTGTGAAGAATTTACAGAAAGAAATTAAAATAATCTAAAATGAATTCATATGGTTTTGATTAAATATCACATGTTCTAGTGATTATTAATTATTCCAAATATATGGTCAGATAATACCTTTCCACTCCACTGAATTATCAAAATATTGAATTTCTTTTTGCTTTTTTAAAAAATTTGTTTTTTGGCAGACTTTACTTACCAATATATAACTTTTATTTAAGAAATTCAAAGTGTAGCCATACGCAGTTGCTCACATCCATAATTCCAACAACTCAGGAGGCAGGAGGATCACAGGTTCAAGGCCGAAGGCAAGCCTATATAATTTACCAGACTTTGTCTCAAGATAATAAATAAAAAATGGGCTGGGAGTGCAGTCCAGTGGTAGAGAACTTGCAAAGTGTGTGCAAGGCCTTGGGTTCAACTCTGAATTACTGAAAAAGAAAGAGAAAGAAAGAAAGAGAAAAAGAGAGAAAGAAAGAAAGAAAGAAAGAAAGAAAGAAAGAAAGAAAGAAGAAAGAAAGAGAAAGAAAGAAAGAAAGATTAATTCAATGTTTTATAATTGATTGAATCCCTTGGATTTCCCTCTGGAATCGAAAGGCACCCATGATCTGTATTCCAATTTAAAACATGAAAGCAAAATTTAAATTGGTTGGTTTTCCACTAATTGTCTATATCTATTAATTCAACAATCTTGAAATATATCATGGTTTCTACGCACACGCACACACACACACACACACACACACACACACATACAGAAAGTCACACAACACAGTGATCATGGATCTTGATAATCTGTGGCTGTTACAAAGCTTCTGCTTGAATATATAGATTATGTTTAGATATTACTTACTTTTTGTTGTTGTTGCTGCTGTACTCAGTAGTTGAGCCCAGGGCTTTGCAAATACTTTTCAAGCACTCTACCACTTACCTGTACTGCTAGCCCCTTTTAGATTTTTTTCTTGAGACAGAGCCTTGCTAAGTTAAGGAAGCTGCCTCTGACCTCCAGAGAGTCAATGAAAATTACAAGGATGCATCACAGCTCCTGGTTTAAACATGTCTCTTATATTAGCTGTACTTGTGTTTGAAGAGTGCAGTGATAAAGGAATGAAAAAAGGTACTGAGACAAACCATTTATTAATATAATAAACCAGGTGTTGTTAGATATAAAAATATCTTGAAAAATCAGTATACCCTCCTACTTGACAAGTTTCTATGACTGACTGTCTATCAATCTCCTGGGACAGTCTTGACTTCAAATAGTGTGTCATTTCTCTATGAGTACTCTTATCAAATTATTGCTCATAGATCTTAATGTGGATACTATTTGTACACTACTTCAAATGAACACTGAACTCAAATTTTCAAAGTTTCTATAATGAAACACTCCAAATTTACTTTTTCTTTCCCCCAGTGCTGGAGAGTTGTACTTAGGGCCTCGTGTATGCTAAGAAAATGCTCCATCCCAAAATTCAAGTTCTTACAAAGTTGCTGTTAAGTGTTGAGTCCAATGTGACTCATAGAAGACCCTATGTGCAACAGAATGAAACACTTCTTGACATTGTGCCATGCCTCGCACTATGTCAGTGCTTCTCTGCTATTCATAGGGTTTTCAACAGCTGATTGTTTTTCGGGATTGTTTTGAGAACAGGATGTCAGGTCCTTCTCCCATTTTTTGTGGTGCTGGGAAGTCTACGGTCTCAGAGAGCACAGAACAACACTCCATCACATGAGCTCAACCACAACCCACAATTAAACTCTTCAGTAAAGACTCCAAATTGTGATGAATGCATTATTTTATCTTGCAGTTCTTAACATTGTAACACTCATATAACGTTTTTAAACCTCACCCGAATATAAAATTCTGAATAATTCTCTTGGTAAAAGTCATATGGAAATGTGAGATCACTTGAGATGACCAACATTATTAGAGGAATAGCAATTACCCTTTAAGCTCACCTAAGGTGGAGTTGATCACATAACAAAATTTACTAGGTCTTATATTGCTTCTTGGGCTGGAGTTTAGCTCAGTTGGTAAAGCACTACTCCACACTTTCTGAGGACCTGGGTTCAATCCCCAGCACTGCATAAGTGGGAGAAAAATGTGACAGTCTACTCCTGAAAAAAAAAAAAATAATCCCCAATCAGCCATTGAAAATCCTATGAGGGTCTCTATGAGTCAGACCCAACTTAACAACACCTAAGAACAACAACATTACTTCTTAGAATCCTCTAGCTTTTTATTTCTCCCTTATCTGGATGTTTATGAACATTTATACTTATAAAAGTTTTCATATCAATATCAACGTTCTGAATTGTCCTAGACTCTGAAAATTAATTTTAATTGTTCTTTTTAAAAATAAATACTCAAAGTAGAAAAACAATCAGCAATATCTTTATAAAACCATGTTTAGTCTTCAATTTTGTTTCATGGTTTGACATGGAAATTTCCTAGAATAAGTATCCCCTAAAACATGAATCCCTGGAAAGTTTCCTTACATATAATGAATTATAAAAATAACTTGAAATTATCTCACAATTTAAGGAAGGGAAGTTATGAGCTTTCCAGTAATAAAATATACAAATTTGGTTATAACCATATATAGGATTCTGCTGTAATAACATATTGGATGACTTTCTTTCAAAATGTATTTACTGAATAGGTTATATTTTAATTTTTATATTTCTTTTGTAATTAGTAATCTCTAGCACGTTTTCCCTATATAAAAACTATTGATGACATACATCCTATTAATTTTAACTTTCTCAGGAATCATGTTAAAGTAGTGTGAATTATAGTTAGAGTTTTCTTATCATGAATCATTGGGCACATTTGTTCATCTCAGCAAAGCAACTAAGGAGGAGTTCACATGAATCAGTGATCTAGCAATTTAGTTTCCCCACTTACCACTTGTTCGTTTTGTCATGTGAACATTTTTTTACCTCTACCACCCTGAGATTTTCTGCCTACAAATACCTTGTTTAGTACAGTGGCAGGGGATCCTCAGGGAATATTAAAAGATGATACTTGGTAATGATAAATCTTACCTCTTATCTATTCACTACAGAATGTGTGATTGAATAAACTAAAGGTTTTGAAATTATTAAGGGAGTATTTTTCCCTTAGCTCTATTGTATGTTAAATGCTGAGTTAAATACTGGATACAGAGGAAAATCTATCAAGAGAAGACATATATATATATAT
>VMDO01029286.1:0-22811 GCA_007922755.1 Pedetes capensis | reverse complement strand
TTTTTGAGGTACCTCCATATTGATTTCCATAGTGGTTGCACCAATTTACAGCTCCACCAACAATGTAAAAGTGTTCCCTTTTCCCCGCAGCCTCGCCAGCATTTGTTGTTGTTTGTTTTATTGATCTTGGCCATTCTTACTGGTGTAAGGTGAAATCTCAGCGTTGTTTTGATTTGCATTTCCCTAATGGCTAGGGATGTTGAGTACTTTTTCATGTGTTTCATGGCTTTATGGCTTTTTGAGAACTGTCTACTCAGTTCCTTTGCCCACTTGTGTATTGGGTTGTTTGGTTTTTTTTTTTTTTTCTTGAGTTCTTTATAAATTCTAGTAATTAGACCTTTGTCAGATGTATAAAATGCGAAGATTTTTTTCCATTCTGTGGAGGTTTCCTTGACTCTGTTAATTGTTTCTTTTGCTGTGCAGAAGCTTTTTAATTTCATGTGGTCCCATTGTTTACTGTATCTTTTACCTCCTTAAACACGGGTTTTGGTTCTTTCACCTTTTACTGTGCTAGTTAAAAAAATAATGATAATAAAAGCAAAAAGGAAACTGCATCAAAATGAGAAATAAGAATCAGGTAAGAGATCAAAGCAGCCAGCTTTGGTTATCAAATACACCGTTTTGTTCCTGCCATCATACACCCATAGTGCCAAGTCTGAATTCCTGTATAATAGTTAAATATCATTGATTCTAAATGAGAAATGTGTGAATGAAAGTATAAATCAATGGTGAACAGTGCAAAAGACATAACATAATATCAGCTTGTCAGCAGTGCTACTCTTATGTAGTACTCTCTCTCTCTGTATATATTGTTGTTGTTAGGTGCTGTCAAGTTGGGTCCAACTCATACAACCCTCATAGGGTTTTCAATGGCTGATGGTTTTGGGATTGCCCTCTGTATATATATATATATATATATATATATATATATATATATATATATGTATGTATATATGTGTGTAGGTGCTGCAGGCTAGGGAGAAGGACCTGGCAATCCATTCCTGAAACAATCTGCCATTGAAAACCCATGAATAGAAGGGAAGCACTGACAATAGTGCCAGGCATGGCACAGTGTTAGAGAGAGTTTCATTCTGTTGTACATAGGGTAGACAGCATCTAACGACAACAACAACAACAAAAATATATAATATATATTAGAAGTCCAGGTGCAACCAAAGGTGTATGCTATACAAGTCACAAACCACCTCTAACTTATTTAAATAGCAAGAGTTTTGAGAATTAAATAGGATACCCTAGTGAGACTAGAATTCTTCCCAGTCTAGAGGAGCTGTGGATATAATTCCTAATAACAGCTATATAATTTAAAGGGCAAGTAATGCTTACAGTTTCTTGTAAGTTTTTCTTATTTGCCTCTAATCATATCTCTAATGGAAATGTGCCCAAAGTATCAGAATTAACAATAAATAAAGATAGAAACCTTGCAAGAGTGGAAGAAACTAGAATTATGTTATAGAAATCCAGACCTTTAGAATATTTTATAATTACTTTCAGAGGAATTGGCCCATATGAAAACAAACATTAGTAGAGTGGATGAACACATCAGGAATACATTCCTCTTACTGAACAACAGGATGGGCTTTTCACTTTCAGGTACTACATTCCCTGTCCTGACCTTCACAAAATCATCCTTTTAGACACCATATTTATTCTTGTGGATGAAATTATTCTATCACCTGAAGAAATCCTGGTACATTATAGAGCATTAGGAAATGGAGTTGTGATAAGATAAAAATATCTAGTTTGAGAAAGTGGGGTATTTAAATAAAAACAAGTTGGAGGAGAGAACTTTTATGATCACATGTCTTTGTCAAAGCATAAATTACTTTTCTAAAAATAAAAAGAAATCTTAGAGATACTGAAGAAGATACATAGCATAATTCTACATTCTGGGGACAACACAGGCCTGTGTAAATTATTTTATGCAATATTCTTTATGGAGGAATGAATAATTATTAAAACTTTTAAGGCCTTCCATAATCTTTATATTGGTTATATTTTACTTCTTGTCCCTTTGCAAGTAAAATTTATAATCTTAGTATTGCTTAAATAGAGTGTATAGTAAAAGGTAATAGTCTGCTCCAACTTGAGAACTAAAGAACTACTTTGAAAATAGCATATTCTGAATTGAGAACTGATAATATCTTTTCTGGTATCATTTAAGTTTGTGTGATGTATTAGGGAATGGAAAACTGGCAGAACATAAAAGTAAATTTAGATACTTATGAGCACAGCATGAGGTAACTGGAAGAGCAGTCAACCAACCTCTGATAAAATTGTGTAAGATATAACCTAATAGTTTAACATCCCCTGAAACTAGAGCTTCCTGTGTCTTCAAAGAGAAGGCCACAACAAGGAGTCTCACAATGGGGAAGAGAGGAGAGGCTTATTATTAAGAGAGATAATTTAAAATTTCCTTGTCACAACATGAAATACCACGTAAGTCAAAGAATCTGTTGTTTAATAAACATCAAATTAAGAGTTTAGGTTTATTTTTCTTCTAATGTTCATGTAGGGGCTAAGGTTTAGCTCAGTTGGTAGAGTGCTGTGGTGCAGTCTTTGAGGCCCTGGGTTTGAACCCCAGGACAACAAAAATGGGAGAAGGATGTGGCAATCCACTCCTGAAGTAATCCTGAATGTTTTTAGCCATTGTAAACCCTATGAGGGTCACTATGAGTGAGACCCTACTCAATGGCACCTAACAATAATAACAATGTTCATGTAACATGGCAGTTTAAATATATTATGTAGGCAATAAAATCTCAACGTTTTTAAGGTACAAGAAATACACTATGTAAAACTTCTTATATAATATAACTAATATGGCTGAATATTTTGTCTTATTTTCAAAATGAAATCAGAATAATGGTTTTTCTTGTATTACATACCCAAAGTATTCATTAAGCATGCACTTCATGTCAAATGTGGATGGATTAGGAAATATAAAGACAAATGATCTAGGCCTCAAGAAACTCAAAATGGAAAAGGAGTAAAAAGAGACATGGAAGCATTTGAAATAATAAATGTAATAAAAATAGTAGAAATGCTTTAGGTTGGTATTGGGGCTCAGAAAATGATATCCTAAAGTATGGCATTTTTGGTATGCTGATAGGTTGAAACTGAACAAGCTTAGAAAGCCGAAAATGCAGGGAGAGACTTTCTTTGAGGTTTCCCCATCAAATTTCAAGTCTGGATCCTCCAGAATATCAAGTCTCTTCCCCAGATAACCAACCTTGAGAAGCTGGGATTAATAACAGAGGAAGGAAGACGAGAGTTGACACCATGCCCAGAGCCCAGGCAGACATAGTCACAAGTTATCATCTACACTTTGGGCCCATACATCTTCCCTAAAAAATCATTTATTCTTCCTCTAAAATTACTTATATCGCCCAAATCCTTCTCCCTTATGAAGAGGAGATATAAGCTGCTGAATCTCACAGGGTTATTGAATTCTCACTTCCTTGCTATGCCCCTGTGCAGGTAACAGACTCATGTGCTTTGATAGCTATTATCAAGTCATTTTCATAGACTGAAATTATTAAACCTTCAGAGGGCTAAGGGAATATTCCTTTTGCCCCCTTCATGGGCCATGTATAAAGTTTTGGGACTATGCAGATAAGGAAACAGTTTTTGCTATGATTTTTAACTTTGTATATGGCACAATTTATATTCCCACATACTTCTAGTCAGTTACTTACTGAGTTAGTATTATAAGTAGTTTTCACAAGTTGTGCCAAGCAATCCACACATATGTTCATTTAGTCCCCCTTGAGAAGAAGGTCATTGTTACAAAACATCTTGCAGACTACAGACACATGGAACAGTTTCTTTTTGGAAAAACTCAATGTCTCCATTTATAAAACTAGGTTGAATCACCATTTATACAATCTCCCAAATTTGATAAGCCAGGCTTATTCTTCATTCCTCCATTTTTCTACCCTTGTCCCTACTAATTGGTGGTGGATTCATTTTTATATCCTCTTCATTCTACCACTACTTCAGCTCATACTCCCCACCGTGGTTTTCTGCTTTCCCTTCCCTCTTGTTTCTCTAGCCCTATCTGTCAAGTTTTCTGGCTAAAATACAAGGCTACCCACGTCATTCTCATGCATAAAAATTCTTTACTCATTTCATTCCCTGCAAAATATACATCCAGTTTCTAAGCTTGAAAATGAGGTCTTTGCTATGGCTTCAATTTGCCTTTCCACTGTGCCACATCCCTTTACCTCATTCATCATCCTATGCATATTCTTATTCCCAGATATACTAGTCCCATCCACAGAAAGTAAAGCCATTCCATGCCTCTGGAATTTCCATATTTCTTTCTCAGGGAGTTTCCCAAACATCCAATAGCTTATCAATTCCCAAGTAACTTCTTTCAAGTCTCCTGGAGTTAGTAATAGACTGTCTTCAGCACTCCCATAGTCCTTCACTTCTTATCTCTGTAACTTCTTTGCCACTTTGCCTAGTGATTTATCAGCCTACATGTCTGCTTCCCCTCATTTATTCCTTATCCTATTAACTTATAAAAATCTCAATTTCCATCCAATGCCTCATACTATATATAATTTACTATACATGTATGAGGTGTGATCAACAAATATGGTGAATGTTAAATTCATAAAGGTAGTTTAGTCAAAGACATTGCCATTAATCCCCATCAAAATACTCCTTCTGACTTCAATGCCTTTATGACATCGTTCTTAGAACTTTCTGAAGCAGTTCTGGATGTCCTTTTTTGTGAGTGTCTTTAGTTTCACCTTTTATCATGACACTGCTCTGTGTCACACACTGCTTCTGGTATGGCAATTTCTGTCTAATAAAAAGATTACAGTTTGTCCTCATCTACATTATTCAACAGATCTGTCACCACAGGATTTCTGGCTCTTCCCCCAAATCATAGTGATCATGAAAGGTAAATGTTTTGAACCAATTCAGGACATCAAGGCAGCCATGACAGTGCAAATAAAGACATTCACAAATGAAGACTTCCAGAACTGCTTCAGGAAGTGGCAAGAACAATGGGGTAAGTGTATTTGAAGCCAGGGGAAGGGGGAGTATTTTGAGGGAGTTTAATAGCAATGTGTCCTTTAGTACAATAATTTTTTTCTAATTTAAATATTTGCCATATCTTTTGATCATACCTTCTACATCCAGTAAACCCAAAATGAATAAAGTTATGGCACTGGTCTCATAGAATAATAACAATAACAATATTATTTTTATTAATAATATCAGCAACAAAAACTTATGTAACACAATGTAATAAACATCGGTTTTAGCATTAATTTTCATGCCAATGGGTACTATTTTTATCTCCTCTTACAGATACAGAAATTGAAGCACAGCAAAATAAAAAATTTTGGCAAACATGTTCTAGTGTCCTCCAAATATGCATAAACACTGTTAATAGTTTTTAAAGGAAACAAACATATAAACAAATAACGGTCATGTGTTGAAATTAGTTTTGGAAATCTTGGGTTAACAGAGCTAAATGAGTTTCTTCATTAAAGGACTTTTTTGAGCTGTTACTCTGCCAACACACCTTGTGACAATGTGAATCTCCATTAAGGGGACACTTGCCCTGATTCTCTAGCTACACAATCTTTTGGTAGCCAAGCATCTTGTGGGACTAGTGATCTGTGAAACACACTTTAAGCAACATTGCCAGAGGGTTATTTAAGGCGACACAGTAAAACCTGTTATCAATTAAGCTTCCATGCCTTTTTCTTTTCTCCTTCTCTGCCCATCTGGAGATAGGTCATAAGTTACGGGAACTTGCCCAAGGGCACATGGTAGACGAACAAACTGTGTAAAACAATAATTAATTTCTTTTATTTCTTTTCTGCTCTCATTTACTAGATATTTTAGCTATACATTAAGACATACATATTCTTTATAACTTATTTTCTTACTGGCATGTAGTATACTTCTTAAAATATAGTATTGGGATTTATACACTATAGTAGAAAACTTCAGTAATATTTTATATCCAGTTGAGAAATGTACATTAGAACTGTATAAACTCTAATCAATGAGCCTCTGTATGTGTCTAAAGACAACAAACAGGATGGTTACAGACTTAGGAATAAAGAAACCGGGGTCTGCAGCAACAAACTACCAGAGAGGTCTTACTATTTGCCCCAGTTTCCTTATCAGTATATTAAGGGTATTTGAATAGCAATCTCTCAAGTGTCATCTAATCTGAAAATTCAAATACAGGCAGATTATCCCTCTAAATTTATTTGAGCATAGAACAGAAAAATATTAGCCACATATCTAAACTATAGTGGTGGAAATTTTGTCCATTATACATATATATGTATATATATTTTAATTTTGTCTCATATATGTGTGTGTATGTATGTATATATATGTGTGTGTGTGTATATATATATATATATATATATATCTGCCACATATTTATACACACATATATGTATGTATATATATCTGATATATATATATGTATATGTATATATGTATATATATAGACACACACACACATACCTGCCAATGAAATTAAATATAAATAGCAGGTTGTGGAAAGCAACATCAAAAGTAGTGAAGAATAGGGAGAAAAAGAATAGAATTTTTACTGCTTCCTTGGTATAGACAATTTTTTAGGCTAGATAAATGGCAGATTCTTATATTCTGGTGTACAGGAACTGTATGAATAAAACATGGCTGTGCAAATGAACTCACAACCTTATTCCAAAGCAGCATTAGGGAATAATACATTTAATGTCTCATCAACTTCCCCAGAAAAGTGAGAGTAAACCTGTGCACACAGACAAAACAATCATAACAAAAACCAAGGTAGAAATAAATCTGCTAATGGAACAGATTTGATCGGCATTTGAAGGTTTTCAAAACTCTAATATGCTAGTCACTTAAAAATACTCTGGTATTTCTACTTTCTCCCATCATTCTATGCCTTAAGATTCATCTGTCAATTTTGATGCATCTTTTTAAGTACCCCTCCAACCCTAAAAATCCAGACCACAGAAGAGCCCTCTTTGCTTTGAAACTATCTGATCAGTCCATAGATCATTTACCTGCAAGTATTATTTGGTGAGGCTAAAGCGGCACATCACCCTGCAGCATCTGAAGGCTGAGACAGCAGAATGTCAACAACAAATTGTCATTGGCATTCCATTTATGAACCTTCAAACGGCATCAGATCTTTTCCATGGGAAACCAGATCAGGTCAGACTAGAGCTGAATATTTCTTAACAAGCTAACCATCAAAAGAATTTGCGTTTTGAATGAAAAGGCTATCATTTGTTGATTTGAATATCAAAGGGATCCACTGCAAACTCCCAGTCTAGAAAAACCTCCCTAAGCTACACTAGACAGGTGTTTAATAATCTATTATTAAGGCACTATTTTAGGTTACTTGGAATCATAAAAAATAGCTGTAACTGTGAAGCTGCAAATGGGACTACACAAAGAAACGAATGCTATTAACATACTATTAACAATTCAAAAGAATGAGTTGACATACCAATCAAACTTGTTAATTGACTGTCAATGGCCTGTCCCTGAATATACAACATGACTGCATTATAGATTTCAAATGCTGACAGGAAGACAGTTCCATTTGCATTAACTTCATAAACTGATCAACAACCAAACTGCCACATACATTTATAATGGGAAGCTGAATCATTTCAATATTCATGGAGCTCTGTAATTGTAAATTAGGTACTGGCAAACAATACAATACTGTACATACTCTAAAATATCCTAAAATTCATTGACCTACTTTCATTCCGATTTTAAAAGACAGGGAAGTTTCCTCTCGAAGTGATCATTACTTTAATTTATGGTTCATGCCTGAAGCAAAATTTGTTTGCAGCACAATTTGTGACTATGGTTTACAGTTGCACTTTAGTAGTAGCATCACTGGTCTAGAAAATATGAGGTATAAAAGGTGTTGCAAACTGATTTTGACTTGAGGTTTTTAAAAACAGAAACTTGAGGTTTTTAAAAACAGAAATATGAAACAAGACAGTATTATACTTCCTTGAGTGACAGTTGAAGATCCATTATGACAAGATAATTAGCAAAGAATCATTAACATAATGAATAGAAGGTTATATATTAGGCCTGCACTGGAGCTTTCTCAAATCCCCTCAAATGGACCTACTGTTCTGAAACCAGATTTTAAAGTCTTTAATCATCCATGGTTGTGAAAGCTGGACATTGAACAAGGGAGACAGAAAAAGAATTGATGCTTTTGAATTGTGGTGCTGGAGCGTCTATTGCATATACTATGGACTGCCAAAAGAACCAACAAATCTGTCCTAGAAGAAGTGCAACCAGAGTGCTCCTTGGAAGCAAGAATGGCCAGACTGCGTCTTACATATTTCGGACATGTAGTCAGGAGAGATCAATCCCTGGAGAAGGACATCATGTTTGGGAGAGTGGCAGGTCAAAGCAGAAGAGGAAAACCCTCCACCAGATGGATTCACACAGTGTCTGCAACAGTGGGCTTAAACATAAATAAGATCGTTTGCCTGGCACAGAATCGGCAAGTGGGCAAGTGTTTCGATCTGCTGTACATAGGGTCACTATGAGTCGGACTCGACTCGACGACACCTAACAACAACAACAACCATCTATCAGTTTGGGGATCAAGAGAGTAAAAGAGAAGATAAATGATGGCTAAAGACTATTCCTAACCAAAGGCATCATGATAAATGATCTGAAATTCAGTAGTTATCAGCATGGAGGTATTTTTATCAAGTGCTTCTGTGACCCATCAAGAATTTATACAGATTTTTTTTGCAAAAGCTGTTTCCCCAGAGGTAAATATCACTTAGTTTCCTATATTTTTCTGTGATCATTAACTAGGCATCATCCCTTCAGATCTAGAAATTGCCCTAACTTTGTGGAAAAATTGTAGAGAATTCAGATGTGTACTCATGATTTTTTTTTTCTGGCCCAAATTTGGCCTGTTTTCTATTTTTTTTATTAGAAATTTTTAATGTACATCATAATGTGATTCATTTTGACATGCCTTTCATTGTGACAATTTTCATATATGCAATTTGATAAACATTATTAGGTTACCCCTTACCCTCCCCTACGCTTCCCCCCTTCCCCCCTTCCCATCTTAAACAGAACTGGAACCCAAGGACATATAGAAAAATACTTCTAAGTAAAAGATAGAGAAGACTTGGATGTACTCATGATTTTGAATGTGTGCATTCAACCTCTGTACCTTTAGTAAATAAAGGTGGTATCAATTTTTTTTGTTGACTTTGTAAAATAGCTGCCTACTTCTAAATGATTAACCAAATAAGTTTATTAGTTGGGGTGAGGGGAGGTTACTGCTAAATAATTTGAATAGAATATTACTCATCCTATCAATTAGGATTTTTTTCATCTTTGTCCAACTAAGCAGTAACACATACCCTAGAAAAGAAAGTAACATGCACATATATACAATTTACACATGTATAAATTTATTTATATTTATAGATTACTTATAAATTGTGTAATATTTATAAACTATACAACATAAGTAAATATAGTTGTCCCTCAATATCCATGAGGGACTGGTTCCAGGACACCTATGGATATTAAAATCCACAGATACTCAAGTCACTTATACAAAATGGCATAAATTTGCATATAACTTAGGTGTATCCTCCTGTATACTTTTAATCATCTCTTGTTGTTGTTGTTGTTAGGTGCCATCGAGTCGGTATCCAACTCATAGCGACCCTCTGTACAACAGGGGAAACACTATTGTCAGTGCTTCTCTGCTATTCATAGGGTTTTCAATGGCAGATTGACTTTTGGGAGGAGGTTGCCAGGTCCTTCTCCCAAGCCTACAGCTTCTGGTGTTCCCAGGCGGTTTCCCATCCAGGTACTAACCAGACCCGACCCTGCTTAGCTTCTGAGATCTGATGGGATCGGATGCCACAGGGCTACAGCTGCAGGCTAATCATCTCTAGACTACTTAAAATACCTAATACAATGTAAATGGTGTGCAAGTGGTTGGTGTACTTTATTACTTAGGGGGTAATGATAAGAAAAAATCTACATGAGTTCAGTACAGATGGAATTTCTTTTGAATATTTTCTATAGAAGTTTGGTTGAATTGAAAGATGTGGAACGTATAGATATGGAAGACCAGCTCTATATTTACTACAGTAAAAATTTATTACAGAATTGCTTCAGAAAGTGGAAAGAACAATGGAATGAGTGTTCGATGTCAGGGAGAGTATTTTGAGGGGGACTGATGGCAGTGTGTCTTTTGCTGTAATATTTTTAAAATTTAAATATTCACCATATTTGATCATACCTCATATGTATTTTTTAATTAAACTTTTATTTTTTGAATAGTTTTAGATTTACAGAAAAGTTACAAGGATACTGTAGAGTTCTTGTGTAATCCAAATGTAGTTTCCTTCATTGTTAGCATCTTGCGTTACCATTTATTACAACTAATGAACTAATGCCTGCAGCCATAGCCCTGTGGCATCAGATCCCATCAGATCTCGGAAGCTAAGCAGGGTCGGGCCTGCTTAGTACCTGGATGGGAGACCACCTGGGAACACCAGATACTGCAGGCTTGGGAGAAGGACCTGGCAACCCGCTCCCAATAATCAATCTGCCATTGAAAACCCTATGAACAGCAGAGAAGCACTGACAATAGTGTTTCCCCTGTCGTTCAGAGGGTCGCTATGAGTCGGATACCGACTTGACGGCATCCAACAACAACAACAACAATGAACTAATAGGGCTGGGATTTAGCTCAGTTGGTAGAGCGCTGCGCTGCAGTCTCTGAGGTCCCGACTTTGATTCCCAGCACCAAAAAAAAAAGAAAAAAAGGGAGAAGGGGCTGGCAATCCACTCCCAAGGCAATCCCGAAACAGTCAGCCATTGAAAACCCCATGAAGGTCGCTATGAGTCGAACTCGACTCGATGGCACCTAACAACAACAACAACAATGAACTAATTTGATATAAATTACTATTAGCTGAAGTCCGTATTTTATGTGGATATTCTTAGTTTTTACTTAGTGTTTTTTTGTAGCAGGATCTCATCAACAACTACAGTACATTTTATTGTTGTTGTTAGGTACCATTGAGTTGGTATCCGACTCAGCGACCCTGTATACAACAGGTGAAACACTATTGTCAGTGCTTCTCTACTGTTCATAGGGTTTTCAATGGCAGATTGATTTTTGGGAGGGGGTTGGCAGGTCCTTCTCCCAAGCCTACAGCACCTGGTGTTCCCAGGTGATCTCCCATCCAAGTACTAACCAGGCCCCACCCTGCTTAGCTTCTGAGATCTGATGGGATCGAATGCCACAGGGCTACGGCTACAGGCACAGTACATTTAGTCATCTGTTTCTCTAGTCTTTTTTCTTCTTTGTAATACTAGGGTTTGAACCCAGGGCCTCATGCACACATACCAAGTGCTCTAATATTGAGCTACACCACACAAAAGGAGAAAAAGAGCTCCTTTTCTTCTCTTTTCTTTTCTTCTTTTCTTTTCTTTTCTTTTCTTTCTGAGACTGGGTCTGGTTAAATTGCATGGGCTGCTTCTGGCCTTGATCTCGTGATCTTTCTGCCTCAACTTCCCAAGTCACTGGGATCACAGGCATGCTCCACGGCACCTGGCTCTTCCAGGAAAGCTCCTTTGACAGTGCCAGTTTCTCAGACTTTCCTATTTTTTGATGACCTTGATACTTTTGTTGTTTTTTGCAGTACTTGGGGGTTGAACCTAGGGCTTTGCACATACCTTGCTAGTGCTCTACCACTGAGCGGCATTTTCAATCCTTTTTTTAAATCCCCTTGAGATAGGGTCTCACTAAGTTATGCAGGCTACCTCTGGCCTTGAACTTGCAATCCTCCTGTTTCTGCCTCCCAAGTTGCTGGGATTACAGGCATGAGCCACCGCATACAGCTGGCCTTGAGAGTTTTGAATAGCACTGGTCAGATATTTTACAGATTGGTCTTTGATTTGGGTTTTTTAATGTTCTTTTCATGGATACATCATAATTATGGATTCTTGGGAAGAATGGTTCTTGCAAGTGATACATTTTTTTCATCTCTAAAGGTTTTCAGAATTCTTTTTTTTTTTTTTCCTTGTGGTACTGGGGGTTGAGCCCAGGGCCTTGAGCTTGCATGCTTTGCAAGTACTGTACCACTGAGCTGCACCCTCAGCCCATTTTCTTTACTTTGTTGAGACAGGGTCTCACTAAATCACACAGACTGCCTCTGGTTTCAAACTTGCCATCCTTCTGCCTCTGCCTCCCGAATCCCTGGGATTACAGGCATGTGCCACTGTGCCCGCTTGGTTTTCAAAATTCTTAGTGTATTTACAATATAATATTTTGTCTGTACAGAAATAAAAGGTCAGCTATCTTAATTACAACAATAATCTACAAGAGAGTATATGAATACAACAGAGAGCTCTCCATTACTGATTAGTTGTTGTTGTTGTTGTTAGGTGCCATTGAGTTATGTCCGACTTATAACAACCCTCATAGGGTTTTCAATGGCTGACTGTTTCAGGATTGCCTCAGGAGTGGATTGCCATGTCCTTCTCCCATTTTTGCAGTGCTGGGAGTCAAACATTGGACCTCAGAGATGGTAGAGCAGTGTTCTACCAACTGAGCTAAATCCCAGTCCACTGCTTAGGGTATAGTAGATATCAAGAAGTTGTGTATTCACTCTAGGACTTGGCCATATCCAGACAGGTCTGCAAAACTGGTAGGCTAGGCCCAGCAGGGATCCCTTCACAAGACAGAGAATAGGAGGTTGGACATCTGAGTGAAAGAACATACATCCAAAGAAATTTACAAGTTTGTTTCATGGTCAATGGGCAGGTGCATCTGTGTATGTGTGTGTGGAGAGGGTTGTGTGTGCTTGTGTGATACTAGGGGCTGTGATGGTTTTAATTACATCATTCTTGAATTTTAGAGTAAGAAATATGCAATGAGAGAACAACAACAACAACAACAAAAGAACTAAAAAGAGTCTTCTGGTAGACATTAGAGGCATTGGTGACAGCTACTTCAGCACTGATAACATAGATTTAATAGAAATAAGAAAGTGTTAGTGACTTGAAGAAACAGTGGGTACTAATCACATAAATTTTAGTGCCCTTAACACTTAGATCATGCATTTCAGTAATAACCTGAACAAGCATCACCTCCTAAAAATAACATTAGCATAGCAAAACAGGAAAGGAAGAAAATCTTAGTAGAAACTCCTTAAATGGGCAAGGGTGCTAAAATTTTTGTGCTTATGTAAATTATTTATTGCTATTATTTTTGTTGGATGTTGTTGAGTTGGATCTGACTCATAGGGACTCTATGTGCAACAGAAGGAAACACTCCCCAACATTGTGCCATGCACATTATCTTTTTATGTGGAGTCCAGTGTTGCAGCCACTATGTTTCTTCTCATTTTGAGTCATACTACATCAGCAAAAGGAGATCCCAGGGAATTTACTCCATTCCCATCATTAAGGTCTACTCTACTATGAGGAGGCAACTCTTTCCCAGTTGTTTCTCCAATGCCTTCCAACATGGGGGAATCAGTTTCCAGCACTATATTTGATAATGCTTCTCTGCTATTCATAGGGTTTTCGATGACTAATTTTTTGGGGAGTGGGTTGCTGGATCCTTTTCCCTAGTCTGTCTTGGTCTGGAAGCTCAGCTGAAACCTGTCCACTATGGGTGGCCCTACTCATATCTGAAATACCCATGGTGGCATAGCTTTTAGCCTCATAGCAACACACAAGCCCCCACAGCACCAGTTGACAGACAAGTAGAGGAAGTTATTTTTTAGGAACATGTAATATCTTTGGGGAGAATTTATGGGCTAGATTTGTTTCTCAGTGAGAGTAAATGGTCTAATCAGAGAAATACCATGTTAGTCAGTTGCTTACCTATAGACCCCAAAATAAGTTAAAGCCAAAAGGCCCTTGAAGGTCACTTACATTTTCTGATTTCCATACCATGCAACGGGATCCAATTGACTTTAAAAGGCTGTTGACAAAACAGTAGAGATGGGAGTGATTTAGAAATTATAACAATTTAAGTGTTCTCTTAGAATTGTACGTAACTCAAATACAAGAAATGGGTGTTTATTATAGGGATAAAAGGGACACTATAGGAAACAGAGCATCAGAGAAATATCTCATGAGTATTGCATCTAAAATCTGTATTGTATACATTTGTTTTGAAGGCAGTTACTATAACTTCAGCCATAGTTGTTTAGGGATGTTCTAGCACTCAGACAATATAACAGCTATTTTCATGGTATCAGCTTTTTGTGTGTGTATGCTTTTTTGCTTCAGTTACAATTATAATGCATAGTTTCCTAAACAATTTCAACATATTATCCTTAGAATATAAATTTAAGTGATAAAGAGAAATTTTCACACTGCCTACTTAATTCACTGTTCTATAGAGGTATTCTACCTATAAGGTTCTGATTTCCCATGGACTTTAGCTTCCATGTGGAAACTCATTGTTCCTCATATTTTATGACACCTTCTATGTATTCTTTTCACCTTGACAACCCAATACTGGCCAAACCCCTATCTTTTTGGGAAAGAGGACATTAATTTTGTTTTTTCAGTTTGTGCCAAATCACTTGATAAGGTCATTGGATTGTTAATGTACTAATTGTCCTTGAGATCTTCTTGGACAACAAAAACAAAAATAAAAGTCCATCCATGATGTGAGAGGTTAGGGTAGAAGTCATATGTCTGCTCAAGGGGCAACCTGGAACTGTTCTCCTTATAAAGAACGACAGGACTCTTTCTCCTAGGAGAGAAAGGTGGACATGGAAGTCTTCAGAAGAGTCAAAAGTAGTGTCAGACATAAAGAGAGGATGCTTTGATTGTGGCATTAGCTGACTATATAAATTCTAAACCACTACTCTAAATTAACAAATCATAGCATTTTAGGTAGGAAGGATATGAGAAATAATCTGGTCTAAATAATTTCATAAGTAGGAAAATTAAAGACTAGGGTAAGTATAGTCATGTACTGGATGATGATGTTTTGGTCACTGACAGTTCTCATACATGAAGGTGGACCCAACAAATTATAATGGTGCTAAAAAATTTCTGTCAACTACTGATGTCACACCCACACATCTGTCAGTTTGCCGCACTGTGGGGACTTGTGTGTTGCGATGAGGCTGAGAGCTCTGCCACTGTAACCTCGGACATGAGCAAGGTTACCCATGGTGGATAGGTTTTCAGCTGAGCTTCCAGACTAAGACAGACTAGGGAGTAGGACCTGGCAAACCACTCCCGAAACAACTAGCCATTGAAAACCCTTTGGATAGCAAAGAAACACTGTCAGATATAGTGCTGGAAAATGAGGCCCCCAGGTTGGAAGGCACTCAAAAGACTACTGGGGAAGAGTTGCTTCCTCAAAGTAAAGTCTACCATGATGACGGAAATGGAGTAAAGCCACAGGCATCTCCATTTGCTGATGTGGCGTGACTCAAAATGAGGAGAAACAACTGTAAACATCCATCAATAACTGGAACATGGAATGTATGTAGTATGAATCTAGGAAAATTAGAAATCATTAAAAGAGAAATGGAGTGCATAAACATCAACATTCTAGGCATCAGTGAGCTAAAATGGACTGGCATAGGCCATTTTGGGTCAGACAATCATATGGTCTACTATGCTGGGAATGATAAACTAAAGAGAAATGGGGTTGCACTCATCATCAAAAAAGACATGTCAAGATCTGTCATGAAATACAATGTTGTCAGTGATAGAATAATATCCATACGCCTACAAGGAAGGCCAGCTAATATGACTATTATTCAAATTTATGCACCCACCACTAAGGCCACAAATGAAGAAAGGGAAGACTTCCATCAGCTTCTGCAATCTGAAATAGATCAAACATGCAATCAAGACATACTGATAATCACTGGTGACTGGAATGCAAAGGTTGGAAACAAAAAAGAAGGCTCAGTCATTGGAAAATATCATCTTGGTGACAGAAACGAAGCTGGAGATCGCATGATAGAATTTTGTCAGACCAATGACCTTTTCATTGCAAATACATTTTTTCGACATCATAAACGGAGACTATACACATGGACTTCACCAGATGGAACACACAGGAATCAAATTGACTACATGTGTGGAAAGAGATGATGGAAAAGCTCTATACAACATGTCAAAACAAGACCAGGTGCTGACTGTGGATCAGACCATCAACTTCTTATATGCAAGTTCAAACTGAAGCTGAAGAAAATTAGAACAAGTATACGAGAGCCACAGTATGACCTTGAGTATATCCCACCTGAGTTCACAGACCACCTCAAAAATAGGTTCAATGCATTAGACAAAAATGATAGGAGACCAGAAGAGTTGTGGCATGACATAAAATATATCATTCAAGAAGGAAGCAAAAAGTTCTTAAAAAGACAAGAATAAAAGAAAAGACCAAATTACATGTCAAAAGAGACAGTAGAACTTGCCCTTGAACGTGGAGCAGCTAAAGTAAGAGGAAGACATGAGGAAGTTAAGGAACTAAACAAGATTTCAGAAGGCAGCTCGAGAAGACAAAAACAAATATTAAAATGACATGTGCCAAGAGCTGGAGGCAGAAAACCAAAAGGGAAGAACATGCTCTGTGTTTCTCAAGCTTAAGGAAATGAAGAAAAAATTCAAGCCTCCAGTGGCAGTAGTGAAAGATTCTACAGGGAAAATATTAAATGATGCAGGAAACATCAAAAGAAGATGGGAAGAATACACAGTGTCATTATACAAGAAAGAATTGGTAGATTACCAACTATTCCAAGAGGTTGTATATGAAGAGGAACCAATGGTGTTGAAGGACGAAGTGGAAGCTGCCTTGAAAGAACTGGTGTAACACAAGGCTCCAGGAATTGATGGGATACCAATAGAGATGTTTCAACAAACAGATGCAGCACTGGAGGTGTTAACATGTTTGTGCCAATAGGTTTGGAAAACAGCTACTTGGCCAGCTGACTAGAAGAGATCCATATTTGTGCCTATTCCCAAAAAAGGGGATCCAACTGAATATGCAAATAATCAGACAATATCATTAATATTGTACACAAGCAAAATTCTACTAAAGATCATTCAGAAGCGACTACAGCAGTATACAGACAGGGAATTACTTGAAAATCAAGCAGGATTCAGAGGAGGGCAGGGAACCAGGGACATCATTGCTGATGTCAGGTGGATATTAGCTGAAAGCAGAGAATACCAGAAAGATGTGTATCTATGTTTTATTCACTACTCAAAGGCATTTGATTGTGTGGATCATAATGAGTTATGGATAACACTTCAGAAGATGGGAATACCAGAACACCTAATTGTGCTCATGAGAAATCTGTACGTGAACCAGGAGGCAGTTGTTTGAATAGAACAAGGAAACATTGCCTGGTTTAAAGTTTAGAAAGGTGTGCATCAGGGCTGTATACTTTCACCCTACCTCTTCAACGTATACACTGAGCAAATAATCTGAGAAACTGGACTTTATGGGGAAGAATGGGGCATCAAGATTGGAGGAAGACTCACTAACAAACTGCATTATGCAGATGACACAACTCTGCTTGCTGAAAGTGAAGAAGATTTAAAACATGTGCTGATGAAGATCAAAGATCATAGCCTTCAATATGGGTTATGACTAAACATCAACAAAACAGAACACCTTATGACTGGATCAGCATACAACTTCACAATCGATGGAGAAAAGACTGAGTTGTCCAAGAGTTTGCTTTGCTTGGCTCTATAATCAACACCCGTGGAAGCAGCAGTCAAGAAATGAAAAGATGCATTGTTCTAGGAAAAGCTGTGGCTTTTTAGAGTATCTCTTTAGAGTATTTAGAGATCTCTTTAGAGATCTCTTTAGAGTATTTAAAAGCCACGATATCACATTGAAGACAAAGGTGCATCTGACTCATGACATGGTATTTTCCGTCCTATCATATGGTTGTGAAAGCTGGACATTGAACAAGGGAAACAGAAAAAGAATTCATGCTTTTGAATTGTGGTGCTGGAGATGTCTATTGAATAAACCATGGACCGCCAAAAGAACCAACAAATCTGTCCTAGAAGAAGTGCAACCAGAGTGCTCCTTGAAAGCAAGAATGGCCAGACTGGATCTTATATTCTTCAGACATGTAGTCAGGAGAGATCAATCCCTGGAGAAGGACATCATGTTTGGGAGAGTGGCAGGTCAACGCAAAAGAGGAAAACCCTCCACCAGATGGATTGACACAGTGTCTGCAACAGTGGGCTTAAACATAAATAAGATCGTGTGCCTGGCACAGAATTGGCAAGTGTTTTGATCTGCTGTACATAGGGTCGCTATGAGCCGGACTCGACTCGATGGCACCTAACAACAACAACAACAACTGATGTCAAGCCTGCAGCCATTAGCACTGTGGCATCTGATCCCATCAGATCTTGGAAGGTAAGCAGGGCCAGGCCTGGTTAGTACTTGGATGGGAGACCGTCTGGAACACCAGGCAGTGTAGGCTTGGGAGAAGGACCTGGTAACCCACTCCCAAAAATCAATCCGCCATTGAAAACCCTATGAATAGCAGAGAGGAACTGATGAAGTGTTTTGCATGTTGTACGTAGCATTGCTGAGTCAGATACCGATTCAATGGCACCTAACTAACAACACTGATGTCATAGCAGTCCTAAGCTGCAGCACAATGCATGACTCATATTTGTGGTGATGCTAGTGCAAACACACTTCTCTGCTGGCAATCACATAAAAGTATAGCCCACTCAATTACGTACAGTACTTAATCCTTGATAATAAGTGACAATAAACAACTATATTACTGGCTTATATATTTACTACATTATATTTTATCATTATTTTAGAATATACTCCTACTTATAAAAGATTTCACTGCAAAATATTATGCTGTTTTGCTGACAGTAGCCTCATGCATCTTGTGTTTACTGTTTCTGATTGCATCAGGGTGCCACACAGAATGACCTATACCATCTCAGTTTGTGTAAATACACTCTGTGATGTTCCTACAATGAGAAATGAAGTAGTGAAGCATTTTCAGACTGTACCTGTGTGATTCAGTGACACACAACTATACCTGCTAAAGGTTGAAAAGCTCTTTAGCAACAAAGTTAGGCTTAAAGCTTAATGTCTTTCCTTCTACAAATTATCTCAGAAGGCTTAAGAAATAAGTTGAAGCAGCAATAAACCATTATAAAAGCAAGATTCAATTTTCTTTGAAACCATGCTTACTATTTATTTATGTATTGCCAGGACATGAATGAACATTTATCTTTTATGTAGGTTTCCCAAGGACTCCACTGAAAACAATGTTCTGATTAGTTGAAGACATCTATGCTTTCTATAGTCTCCCCAGTCCTTTTTCTTTCCCTTATACATTCATTGCCCCTAACACTCCACATTATTCTCCTTAGGATTCCTATGATGTGATCATCCCTCCTCACTTTCCTTCCTGGAACTCCATTAGGTATGTTCCAATTTCTATCATATCTATGTAGAGGCAAGCAGAAGCCAATGCTTCTTGCCTTGCTTCTCTTTGAAAACTTGTGGGTTAACTAAAAGAAGAGAAGGATTGACTTAACTGTGAATTATTCAAAGTGGATATTTTGTGACAAGAATGACTACTCCCCACTAGGAGAAGCTGTCTTTGACATATAACTCATCAAATGAAAAAAGATATGTCCTGTGCCCAGGACATGGCTGAATGGTAGAACACTTACTTAGTATGTTTAAGTCCCTGTATTTGATCCCTAGCATAGAAAGTTTTAAAAAGTTATACATTCCTATAGTTAATGACAGTAGTCATTGCAAGTAATATGAAAGAAATGTTTTCAATTATAAAGCACAGCCTCACAGAATCAGCTTCTGAAACAACGCACTTCAATTCCTTTTTGTATTTGAAATAGCAGTGACACTATTTTGAATGTGTAACTGTTCAAAGAGCTAAGCAATATCATAGTGTTTAGTATCCAGAATGTAACCAGCTCCTCTCCCCCTTTGTCCTTAAAATAAACCATGGAGCAGTCAATATAAGTTTTTTAAAAGCCACATACTTAAATTTATAAAACATTAGTATAGATTCTCAGATGTCTTCATAAAACTCACTTTATGTTTGTTACGGTTACAACAAGCTTCTTGCCTACTTTTTCTGCCCATGATATGTTGCAGACTGGAAAGAAGCAGGGAAGAGATCACCTGAATCAGGTTCATTGATGATAAGAGGAAGAAGTGAAAGCAAGTCAAGCAGTAGTGAGGGAGGAGACCTAAGAGCTACAAAATGAAGTACATATACTCAAAAATCCTGTCTGTCCAGTTAACCCCAAGTACCTTTGGGAGAATTGCTATTTCAGAGAAAAATAACTGATGTTCATAGCATCACCAGAGATATTTAAGAATAAATACAATTGTCTTTAGAATATTCTTTTGAACATGGAAGGCAAAGTGAAATATGTTATAAAGATTTTATTCAAAATAAGTAATCTGAATACTTCATTTATATAGATTTTTCTCTGTGAATTTAAGATAAATGAAGTAGCTTTATATAATGGCCCCTCAACACAATGTCAGCTCTGATGAAAATTTTGATACTAATTTTTATTTACTTTCCTTAGCTGCTTTTCTTCCTCTTTTTCTTCTCTCAGTCTCTACATAAAGGGGAGAACTCCCTTATAACTTTGTTGTCTTTTGGTGCTTATTTTTTGGCCTCTGACCTCAAGCAATGCATTTCAGAAAGGCTTTCAGTTCTTTCAGAGTGTCCTTGTCTTTGTTTCCAGCGGTCCTGGTCTATAAAGGATTCCAGCAAAATTGTTACTTAGTGATATGCATTGTTGTTGTTGTTAGGTGCTGTCGAGTTGAGTCCGACTCATAGCGACCCTCATAGGGTTTTCAATGGCTGACTGTTTTGGGATTGCCTTGGGAGTGGGTTGCCACGTCCTTCTCCCATTTTGTGGTGCTGGGAATTGAACTCAGGACCTCAGAGACTGCAGAGTAGCGCTCTACCAACTGAGGTAAATCCCAGCCCAATGATATGCATTAGTTTTTCTAAAAGAACTCTAAGTCATTCTTTTAATTTTATATATTCTATATAACAGTTTAGTACCTACCTCTCTTTATACTTATTCATGTTTTAACTATTGGTTTATGAAAAGAAATTTATGGAATGCAAAGCTTATAATCTGTTAAAGTATTTTCTCTTGGAAGTCATTTCGGCATGCTTCAGTTCTTCTTGTGCTATTTCCTACCTAGATTACTGTCTTTTCTTTAATGGGATGCCCCAAATACATTTCTTATACAGTGTTACCAGGCTTTTTTGGAGAGATTTCATTCTTCCTGCTGCAGTACAGCAATCCAGTGAGCACATTGCTCATAGTCACACTCTTCCCCTTGCTTTCTTGCAGAACTGTTGATCTGAAATCCACTATTACCTAGAAGTCTTTGTTGGCTTTAGTTTTTTTTTTCTTTTTGTCTTCCCTCCTTCTCTTGAAGATCTCTTTTGCTCTGTCTTTGAATTCAGTCTGAACTTATTCTCTTCGTGATTTTTTCTCATATTACTCAATACTAGCCTTTACAGACATCACTACATAATTTCTCTGCACTTATTCAGAGAATATGTTTGATCATTATTATAGTTGAAATACAGATTTGAGTTCTTCCAATTTTCAGAATAAATTTTATATACCTGATAGAAATGCTTAGGTAAACAGATGTCTCATTATTGCATAGGAATTTAAATCTATAAAGTCAACAGAAAAAGACAATTCTTTTGACTTACAAAAAGTAATACGAAAAAATAAGTGATCTTAACTGGCTTTATTTTCAGTTCTAGAGTTAGAAATATTTTATTCCACCAAATAGCAGAAATGTTCCCAAGAACATAAATTTTAAGTTAGAATGGTCCAAAACATGGATTACAATAGTTTTTATCTGAGAGTGGGTGTTGGGTGAGGCGCCTTATTGGTTAGAGCCCTTGCAAAGTATGTATGAGGTCCTGGATTCAATCCCCAAGTATCACCCAAAACGGAAACAAAACAAAACAAAACAAAACAAAACAAAAAAAAAAGAAAGGAAGAAAGAAAGAAGAGAATTTTTACCCACAATTCTCGTGGTGAAAGAGAAGTAAGTACCACATGTATTCCAAAGGTGACATAGGGTGGAGTCATATAAAATGGGCTCTCTTGAGAGCTACAGTGTATGGCTCTTAACTTTGTGTTTATGGGATTGGGACTTGTGTGTAATAAACTAATCAATGTATTAGAAAGACTTTCTGTAACTCATAATTCTATAAAAGCCAATACATGTATACACATTTATTCCATATATGTACTTTCATTAAAAGTTTAAATTAGTTTTACTGTATGGTGGGCTCTAGAATTTTTCCAAACTTCTTATTCAAAAAATTATATAATAGATGTTCATGTAATCTCCAAAGTGTTTTTAATAAAATGAACATATTTCATAAAAATCTTCAATAAAGCCAGGTGTGGTGGCTCATGCCTGTAATCTCAGTGACTTGGGATACTGAGGCAGAAGGATCATAAATTTGAGCCAAAGGCAGAGGGAGACACTATCTCAAATAAAAAGTAAAAAATGGGCTGGGGTGCAGCTTAGTGGTAGAGTGATAGGGAAGCATATGTAAGGCCTGAGCTCAACATCCTCAGTATCAATGATTCAATATATTTCATATTTACTAATTTGTTCTAGCCTGCAGAGGTAGCCCTGTGGCATCCGATCCCGTCAGATCTCGGAAGCTAAGCAGGGT
>VMDO01029285.1:0-22810 GCA_007922755.1 Pedetes capensis | reverse complement strand
GGGGAGGGTGGGAGGGATGGAAGCATACAAGAGGGTAAGGGGGGACCTATATGAATAATGTACGTGAAAATGCATATATGGAAATGTCACAATGAAAAGCATGTCAGAATGAATCACATTAAAGTGTACATTAAGAATTTCCAATAAAAAGATTAAAAATTTTTTAAAAACTCAAAATAAAAAATTTAACCACCTCAAAAAAAAGAGAAAGTTTTAGTAAATTAATTACAATAGTGTGTTAAAAAGATCATATATCACCTTGCTTACCAAGTGGTTTATGAGGATAGTTTTAATATGAGAAAAATCTATAAACATAATTCATCATAGAAACTAAATATTACCACTACAATAAGAAAAGAAAAAATAGAAGTTTAAGGATTAAAGGGAAGGAAATATATTTACCATTATTTGGTGATGATACTTCTTTCTTGGATAATCCAAGATCTACCAACAAAATATTAAAAGTAACATTAGTTAAGTGGAGTAACTGAATATAAGATTAATTTGGAAAGGTCCATTTCATCCCATATTTCAGCAATAAGCAACTAGAAAACATTATTTTCAAAGAAGACATCTTTGCAGGGGTGTCAGAAAATATGAAGTACATAGGGGAATAAATCTACAAAAGATATGTAAGACTAAGACTTCTATGGAAAAATTAGAAAACTATTGGGATATCAAAGAAATTTTTATGGTGTTCTTCATTCCTCCATTTATTCATTCCTTTGTGCTTTCATTTGGAATAACATTTCTTCAACTTGAAGAATTTCCTTTAGTATTTTTTGAAATGTTTTTGTCTGCAACACATTCTCTCAAATTTTGTTTCTGTGTCTTAATTTTATCTTCATATTTCAAGAATATTTTTGTTTGGAATTGTATTCTAAGTTATCATTTTAAAAGCATTTCAGCAATTAAAAGAATGTCATTCCAATGTTTGTAACCTCCACAGTTTGTGAGTGTGTGGGGCTGGTGGTGATGGTGGTGGTGGTGGTGGTGGTGGTGGTGGTGGTGGTGGTGGTGATGGTGGTGTTTTCAGTCTTGCTTGGGATTTGGTGAACTTCTTGAGTCTGTAGATTAATGTGTTTTACCATTTTTAGAGAATTTTTGGCCAATACCTCATTAAAAAAATGCTTCTTCCCTATTCTTTCTTCTCTCTTACTGGGATTCTAATTCTTTGTGTTTAGGACTGTTTGTGTCTTTTATGACCCTCTTTCTATTAGTCTATTTTCATTGCCTTTGTGGTGTTTTGTTCTGTTCTGTTTGTTGTGGTTTTCATACAAGGTATCACTGCATAGCCCAGGCTAGCCTGGAACTTGCCATCTTCCTCCCTCAGCCTCCTGAGTGCTGGGATAGCAGGCACAAACCACCTCGCCAGTGAAGATGTTGTCTTTCACTGCCAGGTTCCTCTTCTCCCCACCAACATTTAATTAGCCTAGTACATGCCACTGAGGTGACATTTAATTGATATTGATTATGAAGTTTGCCCAAGAAATCAGTTTTGCAAATTCCCATTTCTTCTCACATTCTGTCCATCTTTCCAAGATGTAAATTCAGCCTTCTTCCTGGTCTCTATTCCCTCCTACTGAGTTTGAAAAAGGTAAGAAAGTAGAAAACTGGGTGCTGTTCACCTTGTGTTCTCATGTCTCACAGATAGTAATGCCCCAGCTCCTGCTTGCTCTGGCTTCTTTTCACACATTCAAACTGTTGTCTCAGAGACCAATTTTAATAGTTGGTTTGGGTGACAGGATTAGTCAGAGCTGGAACTAGAAATTTGTAAAACCACTAAGAAAAACATTTTGATATTATCTTATAAAATGGAGCTTTTATGGACCTTGGGAATGCTACTCATATGACTCAACTTCAAAGAAATATTTGTATATGTATTCCAGAAAATGTGGATAAGAATGTTCACAGCATTACTGTACATACCAACAAACTTGAAAAAAAATCTCACCAACAGGAGAGTTGATAAATACACTATGATAGATTCACACATAGAACTCTAAAACTTAAACTACAACAAGCAAGAATTAGATGTGTCTTCGCAATATAATCTTAGTTAGAAAGTAAAACTATTTCAAAACTAATTGCACAAGAGGACTTTCATGTAATGTTAAGAAGAGCATTAATAAAATATACTTTTCTCTTAGAAATTTTTAATGTACAACTTAATGTGTTTCATTCTGACATGTATTTCATTGTGACATTTCCATATATGCATTTTGTTGTACAGTACACAGATAAATTCCCCCTTACCTTCTTGTGCACTTCCTCCCCCCATTCCAGCCCCTCACCAAAGACCTATCTTCCATTTGCATGTCTTTTTGTGATAATATTTTTCTATATATCCTTGGATCCCAATTATGTCTGAGATCGAAACTTTTTCTGTAGTGAACTATCTTTTTACATTGTCAGTACTATTACCTGAATTTTCTAGCCCATCCATATTATTACCATTCTTTGGTATTATTGGTGTTATTATAATTATTTCCAGTACTATTAAAGTTGGGCTGCTCACCCTAAGGTCGTCCCCTCCCCCATTCCTCAGTCCTCCTTTTTCCTCCTCTCCCCTCTCTCCTATCCCAGGATTCCCTCCTTTTGCTAGATCTTTCCCTCCTTCTTTTGCACTCCCCAAATTGTCTCTTCTCCGCTAAGTTGACTTTAGCTTTTTATTATGTTCTGACCTCTGCATAGGATTTTTTCCTTCTTTTAATTTTTGATTCAGCTCCCACATATGAGTGAGAACATGTGGTATTTCTCTTTCTGGGCTTGTGTTCGTTCACTTAAAATAATTTTCTCCAAGTCCACCCATTTTGTTGCAAATGGCATTATTTCATTTTTTTGATTGCTGAGTACTATTCCATTGTGTATATGTACCATAGGTTTTTTTTGGTTTGTTTTTGTTTTTATCCATTCTTCTGTTGATGGGCACTTTGGTTAATTCCGTATCCTTGCTATTGTGAAAAGTGCTGCATTGAACATGGTGATGCAGGTGTCTCTGTGGTATGACGACACATCTTCCTTTGGGTAAATGCCCAATAGTGTTATAGCTGGGTCATATGGTAGATCTATTTTTCGTTTTTTAAGATACCTCCATATTGATTTCCAAAGTAGGTGGACTAATTTACAGCTCCACCAGCAGTGTAAGAGTGTTCCCTTTTCCCCGCAACCTCGCCAGCATTTGTTGTTATTTGTTTTTTTTTTTATCTTGGCCATCCTTACTAGAGTAAGGTTGAATCTCAGAGTTGTTTTAATTTGCATTCCCTAATGGCTAGGGATTGGGAGAAGGGCCTGGCAATCCACTCCCAAGGCAATCCCGAGACAGTCAGTCATCAAAAACCCTATGAGGGTCGCTATGAGTCGGATACCGACTCGACGGCACCTAACAACAACAACAATAACAATGGCTAGGGATATTGAGCCTTTTTTCATGTGTTTCATGGCCTTAAAGGCCTCTTCATTTGAAAACTGTCTGTTCAGTTCCTTTGCCCATTTGTGTATTGGGTTGTTATCTTGGGTATTTTTTTTTCTTGAGTTCTTTATAAATTCTGGTAATTAGATCTCTATTCTATGTATAGGATGTGAAGATTTTTTCCCATTCAGTGGGGATTTCCTTGTCTCTGTTAAATATACTGTTATAGAAATATACACAGTCTAAAACTATATTTTTAAAGGCAATGATGAATACAAGGTTCATTAACAGTGGTTCCTTTGGGTAGGGGAGGCAGGAGTGGAGTAGATGACCACAGTGGAGATCATGGTCAAATCCTAGTGTTCACACTGAATTTTGGTTCAGGAATGTTTATTACACTAAAGTAACTTAGTAAATAAAACAGGGCCATACCTGAACTAAGGTTTATAATTAATCCAGATATATATATATATATATATGAGATTTCAGGCACTGAGGGCCTAGATGGGAAGATTTGAGTTGTATAGCTGTCTGAGTCACACCATTATGGTGGCCATTTGCTCCATTACTTCTGGAGGCCTGCCTAATTCCTTAAATATTGGTGCCAAACCTGTTTTAAAGATCATGAGCAAAACCTCTAAATTTCCATGCTCAGACACCTTGACATGAGCCAGAGTCCAGTCGCTTCTCCTACTGCAATAGTGAGAGCCAGCAGCCTCCTTACCGCAAGCCCTACTCTTCCTTGCAACTTTCTTCTGTGCTGTCTCCCGAGCATTACTACTAAATAAAAAGTTGACCTCATGACTTTTCCTACATCATTACCTCTAGATTCAAGTCTTTGTCTGGTCATTTTAGGATCTCTGTGATCTTTCCTCAATAAATATGCACAGCTCAGTCTATCTGTAATGTTCTTACTCTTACCTATTGACATTTTACTCATTTCAGGTCTAAGTTTATCTGTTGCCTGTTTCTTTGAAGACCTAGGGAGAAGGAGCAATGGGGAAAGAGAGTTTGGCTATCCAGATATTCAGGAATAACTGCAGCTTCAACATAAGCAATGTTTCGGTGTTGTTAGGTTTTGAATATGAAATGTCCTCACAAGCTCATGGACTGATGACTTGGTTGATAACTAATGGGCTTTTCACACATGATTGGGTCCTGAGGGATCTGAGGTATCAGTGGATTAAACCCTTGGTGACTGCATACTATGTTGGCATTATTGGGAAGTGGCAGGCAGCCAGAGGTGGGGCCTAATTGGAGGACAAGGGTCACTGGGATGTGACCTGGAAAGATGTTCCCTGCCCCTTACCCCACCTCTGCTTTCTGGCTGCCCCATAGTCATGAAGCAAGTGACCCATGGGTTGAAACCATAAGCTCAAGGGAAAATTTCCTGCTTTAAATTATTTCTTTCAGAAGTTTGTCAGAGCAACACAAAAAGTCTAGCACAAACATGTGGTGCTAAGCCAGAGATAGCCTGCAAATCACCTCCATGTTGTAAACTCAGTCCTGGTTCCGAAGACCCCACGTATTTCAGTGGGACCAATCTATGCAGATCTGAACCTTGAATTTCTTTCCCAGCCTCCCAGAGATAATTTCTAGGTAGTAAGTTGTATGTAGAAAAAGCTTGGGCTTTGGAATTAGAGAAACTTGGGACAAAATCTGCATTCACTTTTTGAAATGCATCAAATCTATGGGAATTTAAATATGAGTGCACAGAAAAATAAGAGAACAATTTAAATCGTGCATATGATTCTGCCTATTATTTTCATAATGGTATCAGGTGCACTCCAGTGAGTGTAACACAGTACAACCTGTGGCTCAAGCCAAATACACTGCACTTCATTGACAAATTAAAGGATTTCCAACACAATTTTGACAGTGCACCATTTTTCCTTACTCACTGACTGAAATCGTAACCATTGATTGAGATGCTACTCAACTATATTAGCTGTGTACATTTGAGGCAATCTCTCAATCTCCCTGAGATTTGATTTCTCCATTTTTAAATACATAGAAGGATGGAAGATTATATTTCACAAAGATGGCCACAATCTCTCTCAGTGTCTCAGTTTATTTTCTGTTGCTATAACAGAACACTACACACTGGCTAATTAGTAGAGAAAAGAAGTTTAATTAGCTCATAGTTCTGGAGGCTGGGAATTCCAGGGGCACAGTATCTGCATCTGGTGAGGGTCTTCATACTGCCTCACAGTATGGTAGAAGGTAAAAGGCAAGAGACCATGTGTCGAAAGACTGTAGGAATGACCTCAGCTTGCTCTTGAGAAAACTAACTTGCTTCTGTGATAATGGTACTAATCCATTGATGAAGGCTGTACTCACATGACAGAATCATCTCTTAAAGGCCCCACCTCTTAACACTGTTATATTGGCAATTAAATTCTCAACACATGGACTTTTGGGGGACACATTCAAACCATTGCATTCATCCTCTATTAGCTCTCTTCTCATGCAAGACTGGAATTTATATCTCTTTTGGAATATAGATGAGATTGTAATTTGTTTACAATTAATTAATATAGTACACAAAAAGGAATATATCAGAGCTAGGTCACAAAAGGTAGCCCAGTTTCTTTCTTTCTTTTTTTTTTTTTTTTGTGGAGGAAAGGAGGAAAAAAGTTGAACCTGTATGTGTTGTTTGTTGTTGTCAAGTGCTGTGGAATTCGGTCTGACTATAGTGACCCTCATAGGGTTTTCAATGGTTAATTTTCTTGGGATTGTTTTGGGAGTAGGCTACCACATCCTTTTCCCAGTTTTGCAGTGCTGGGGATCGAATTCTGTAAGAAATATGATTACTCTGAGGCTACCATGATGTGAGGAAGCCCAGGTAGTAGGGAGAGGTCAAAAATGGGTGCTCCAGGCTAAGCAGACAGCATGAACTTCCAGACATGTGACTTAAGATGTCTATAGATGAGGAGTCCTCAACCCCTCAGACTGCAGAGTAGCCTATTAGGAACCAGGCCACACAGCAAGGGTCAAGCGGCAAGCAAGAGAAGCTTCATCTGTATTTACAGTTGCTTCTCATCACTTGAATCATCCCCAAAATATTCCCCTCCCGACCCTACGCCCATCCATGGAAAAATTGTGCTCCATGAAACCATTCCCCTGATGCAAAAAAACTTGGGAACTGGTGCTCTAGATCACTCCAGACTGCTGTTGAGTCTTTGCATTTTCCAGCTGAGGCCTCAGATATTGTGAAGCAGAGACAAGCTATTCCTTTTATATTCTTTTGAATTCCTGAACCACAGAATCCATGCTCAGAATAAGTTTTGGTATAGTTTTTAAAGCAGAATTGGAAACTAAATCCAGAGTTTTCTGACGACTGAACAAAATAATGTATTTGATATGCTGGGCACAAAGCTTCTGCTCAGAAAATAGTGTCTGGTACCAGCATCGTGTCTGATACCTGGCCTCATAGCCTTAGATCAGCCACTTTATTTTTTCTGGGCCTTAAGTTTCTGTTTAGAAAATACATGCCCAAGTGTCTCAAAGGTTTATTGTGAGGATCAAGTCGGATGATGGATGGGAAAGTACTTTGGAACCTGGAGTGCTCTGTACAAATCAAAGGAGTTATTATATCTACCCACTAAGGGCTCCAGTAGGGGAGTACTGTAATAATCCTTTAGTAGCAGTTAGTGTCTGAAATCCTAAGACCAAAGGATCTTGGCCTGAGGGCCCACAATTATTCCCTGTTAGAGATGATCAATCTCAACCATTCATTTAATGACTTTATGAAACTCCTAGTATAAGCATAAAGCTGTTAAGGGCTCTGTGTTTTTTGAAAAAAAATGGGTAATCAGTTGGGCCATGCTGGTATAATGAAAGCTTTTTGTGGGGTGATGTTTTAGGGGCTACTTGGAAGGAGAACCAGTAGAGAAAGAGAACTAACATGCTTTTAGAATCTACAATGAGCCAGGTATTGTGCTATGCTCTTTTGTTGTTGTTGTTTTTACTGATAGTTCTTTTGTTTTGTTTTGTTTTGATGTTTTTTATTTGTTTGGGCTTGGTTTGGGTTTACATGTATATGTTGTTGTTAGGTGCTGTCGTGTCCGACTCAGCAATCCTTATAGGGTTTTCAATGACTGATTATTTCAGGATTGCCTCAGGAATGTATTGCCACATCTTTCTCCCATTTTTGCAGTGCTGGGAATCAAACTCAAGACCTCAGAGACTGCAGAGCAGTACTCTACCAACTGAGCTAAATCCCAGCCCCTTACATGCATATAATGTACTTTAATCATACTTACCTCTCCATTTCCCTTCTTTGTCTCCTCTCCCTGCTGTTGCTGGTCTCCTTCCACTTGCCAAATAGTCTACCTTCTATTTTCATAACTTTTAAAAAATTTTTTTAAATCTAGATTCTTCGTATGAGAGAAAACATACAGTTTGTCTTTCTGAGTCTGTGCACACATATATTGTCTGGCTCAATCCTCCCCACTACAAAATGACTTATACATTAGCCACCCTTGCAAATGAGGAAACAGCCACTTGGAGAGATTAAGTTCTTGCTCAGGGCCATAGCATCATCAAGTTAACATCAAAATCCAGGTCTGGAGACACTTCACTATGTTGCTAACACTAATACATTTTTCTGCCTCAGAGGATTATTTCTCCATCCAAACCACCAAAAAAACTGTTTAAATATTTGCCTAATAGCTAATAGCATTCTTGTTCAATGAATTCTCTTTTGAAATTTCATGTTAAAGTAATTATTAATAATATCCCATTTGCACAGAACTTTAGTGTTCACAAAGCACGTTATATTCACTCCTTTTTTCCCTTGATCCTCCAACAGGGCTCTGGGGAAAGAGTTACGTTATTTTGTCTCATACTGAGAATCCCATGACTTTAAACATCATTGAAAATTTTATAAAGGCTTGCCATCATCTTTGGGATGTCTTAAAGTGTTGGTCTTGTCCTATCTTTGGCCAGATCTCATAGCACAATGTATAACTTTGTGAACAGTAAATATGTTGGTTGATTTCAATTGCTCTTTTGGTTCACTTCCTGTTAGTTCAGGAGGTCCTTGTAATGCTTTTTCCTTGTAATGTGGCTGGTAGAGATTTCAGCAGATGTAAAAGGAATAGCTCTGCCATTTTCTAGGTGCCTGGCTGTTCGTGTTGTGTAGATGATATCTTTAATCCACAGACTCCTTTAAGGCACAAGTCATTTTAAGTCACTGAATTCCATTTTGGAAAGATTGTTGTTGTTGTTGTTGTTGTTGTTGTTGTTGTTAGGTGCCATTGAGTCAGGTCTGACTCATAGCAACCCTACACACAACAGAACGAAACACTGCCCAATACTGCACCATGCTTGGCCCTATGTCAGTGCTTCTCTGCTGATTATTGGGTTTTCAATGGCTGATTGTTTCAGGATTGTTTCAGGAGTGGGGCTGCCAGGTCCTTTTCCCTTTTGCCATGCTGGGGATCGAACCCAGGGCTTCAGAGAGTGCAGAGTAGCACTCTCCCAACTGAGTTAAGTTCCAGTCCCTTGAAAAGATTAGTTTACCATAAATTGGATAATATAATCCATAAATCCATATGATGGGGTTCATGTTAACTGGTGAATGTCATAATATGCTGAGAGCCTAAGAAAGAATAAATGTGGGTTGTCACACTTTCCAACTCCTGTTCTCCATTCCAGAGCTCTCAGGTATGTCAAGTACATAAATGTCTAATAGGCAGATACTTAACCAAAATTGATGATGTTTTCTTTCTTTCTTTTATATCTAAAACATAAATTAAGACATTTTGGAGAACATGTTATCTACACATGTGAAAAAATTGCATAGAATCACACACATACACACACATACACATACATACACATACACACATCTAAGTGCTTGCAAATACTACAGAAATCTGAACAAGCTCTGTGACTTGTCACAGTGTTGATTTCTTTGTTTTGATATTGGACTATAGTTGTGCAAGATGTTACCACTAGAGAAAATTAGGTGAATGCTTCCATGAAAACATCCTTCATTTCATGTTGCAGCTTCTTGTGCATCTATAATGATTTCAAAACTTATATAAACAGGAGATCTAACATCCTAGCATCCCAGTGAATTGCTTGCTGTGGCTCCAGGAGACCAAGACTTTATGGAGACCATGGCCCTGACTCACTGTGAGACCTGTGAAAAATGGCTTCCTCTTATCATGCTCATTCCCCCACCTGTCAAATGGACAGTCTGGCCCAAAACCCCATTCAGCTCTAAAACTTTAGGAATGTATATGCACAGTTTTGGGTAAGGAGGTACAAGTATCTCTCAGATTGTGGGACTAAATGTGTTCATCTGTTTGATGTACGCTCCTCTTTCCTGGAAAATGGATTTGGAAACATTTATCACTTCCCACAGGATCCTTCAAAGGGTCATCAGAAAAGAAAGTTTGAAAATGATTTTTACAAAGCACCTTTAATTAAGCATCACAGAAATAGAATAAAAGGAAAAAGTCACATTACCTGCTCAAAATGGTGGCCTTGGTTCTGGACCTCTGATGTCCATTTATAGCACATGTTAGTTATTCCCCACTTCCATGACCTGTTCAGGCTGCCCAAAAGGCTAGCTGCAGAGGAAAACACTCTCTGGGCTGTCAAGCTGGAAAAGATGGAAAGGGATTTATACTAAGACAGAGTCTGCAGAAATTTCTAAATGTCTCCATGACATTGAAGAGGAAAAGTTGATTGTTCTCTAAAGCACAACAGTTAAAATTTCATTCCTAGAGTCTATTGAGGGGTGGGGTTACAGTTTTTCACATTTGTATACAATTCTGTAACTCTGCTCAGTGAAGGATAGACATTTATCTAGGACATGGAAACCAGGAAGAAGGGTTCTCACAATGGTTCTCAGGGTAGCCTCTGCCTTAAAGTGTTTTTGGTTATGTACTTCCCTTTGACCCCCTCTGTTGTTGTTGCTAGGTAGTTGGGTCTGACTCATAGAGACCCTCATAGGGTTTTCAATGGCTGATTGTTTTGGGATTGTTTCAGGCATGGATTGCCACATCCTTCTCCCATTTTTGTTGTGCTGGGGATTGAACCCAGGTCCTCAGAGAGTGCTGAGCAGCACTCTACCAACTGAGCTAAACCGCAGCCCTAGACTCCCTATATTTCCTTGGATTTATCCATAGAAATACTCACATGTTGGTGAAAAGATAAATATAAAAATACGTTTACTGTAGCAGTATTTGAATTTTGAAAATCTAGAAACAACTCAAATGTCCACCAATAGAGGATTAAATTATGCAAGTGGTTTTCACACTTGAATAATGAATCAATAAAATTAGGGGAGATGATATAAAGATGTTACCTTCTATTTTGCACAGTAAACCTTACAAAATGCTCATGATCAAGTAGTGGTACCATTCCTGTAAAAATAAAAGAAATACCATTAGAATAAAGGCAGTCCTGCCAGAGAAAGGGTGACTGAAAGCCCTACTTAACATGTTATGGGCGGGGGGGGGGGGGGGGGGGGGGGGGGGGGGGGGGGGTCTTTAGTGGACAAAGGAAAATCTGAATGCGGCTTATAGAATGGCATTAGTATTACATCAATGTTAATTTCCTGGCTTCGGCTAATTATCCTGTGGTTATGCTAAAAGAATACTCTTATTTTCAGGAAATACACACTGAAGTGTTTAGTGGTAAAGGGCTGTTAGGTCTACAGTGTACTCACAAACAACTCAGAGGAAAAAATATCCCTGTGTTTACAACTCTCCTGTAAGTTTGAAATTATTTAATAATACAAAGCTAAAAATGCATCTATTCAATTTTTATTTGCAATGCAGAAACTTACACTATTAAATATTGTGAGATACTGTAGCAATATTCCTCTTGGAATAAATTTGTCTTGCAACACTGTATGGCTTACACCATCCAGCTAGTTCTGGCTCTCTCTTTTTTCTTTTCTTAATTTGCAAAATCACTTGAAAGTTGTTTGTGGAAGAAATGGAAACAACATTTGAGAGTATGTCACTGTGGGTGTGGGTTCTGGAGACACTGTGTGAATCAAGGAAGGAATGACCCTTACAGCCAGTATCTGCTCTGCCTTCCTGCCAAGAGCTTGCAGTTCAGCTGGCAGCAGCTAGTGCAAGGTCAGAGGAGCCCAGCAGCCCACTCACAAGGGGGCTGAATCCCTAATTCTCAACGTGAAGCATGAACTCCTGTGATATGGGGTCACCCCTATTTGACAGAAAAATGAAATGACGCACATGCACACCACGGAACCTTCTTTTTCCCTCAATGAATAGATGAATGGATATGTTTACTTCTGGCTGTGGACCTGCAAGTTACTTAGGAAAATATCTCTTTGCTCCCTCCAATGCAGTACAATTAATCTCCCTGAAACATTTCTTGGCCCTAACTCACAAAATTTAAAACAAACAAAACTAGATTCCCAAGCCCAACATCTAAGGTTTTACACAATCTGGACCCACTTCTCTTCCCAAATTATTCCCTGAATCAACCTCCATTCCAAAAAGGCTAGATGTGCTCTCCTGCACACAGTAAATGTATTTCTACCTGCAGGCCATTACTTGTGCTGTGTCCTGTGCTTAGGCTGCTCCTCCTGCCATGCTTTCCAACCCATAAATTCCTACGAATTTTCATCTTCTGAGAAGTTGCTATGGTTAGGCTGTGACTTGGACATGTCCTCCCTGGGTTCACGCATAGAAGTATAATCCCCATTATAAAGATATCAGGAGGGTGGAACTTAATCTGACTATAGTGTTTAGTGGAGTCTTTGGGAAGTGATTAAGCTTAGCTACTGTCATCAAGGCTGGGATTTAGCTCAGTTGGTAGAGCGCTGCGCTGCAGTCTCTGAGGTCCCGAGGTCAATCCCCAGCACCGCAAAAATGGGAGAAGGACCTGGCAATCCACTCCCGAGGCAATCCCGAAACAATCAGCCATTGAAAACCCTATGAGGGTCGCTATGAGTCGGATACCGACTTGACGGCACCTAACAACAACAAACAACAACTGTCATCAAAATGAGGCCCCTGTAATTTAGTACTAGAGGCTTTATAAGAAGAGGGAGAGAGATCAGAGAGGATGCACATGTGTGGTTTCTGCCTCTCACTGTGTATGATGTTTTGTGCTGCCAGCAAGAAGGCCATCATCAGACATGTACCTGTGAATATCCAGAACTGAACTGTGAGCTAAATAAACCACTTTTCTTTATAAAGTAAGCTAGATTTAGATATTTTGTTAGAGTAATGAAAAATGGACAAATATAGCAGTTATCCAAGACATAGATTAGATCCAAAAAAGATGCTAGATTTTTTTTTTTTCAGTGCTAGGGAATGAACCCAGGGCCAAGTGCTCTACCACTGAGCTGCACAACCAGACCTCTTTTAATTTTAGTTTTGAGGCAGAGTCTCACTAAGTTACATAGGATATCTCTGGCCTCCAACTTGTGATCTTCCTGCCTTAGCTCCTGAGTCACTGGGATTATAGGTAAGTGCCACTGCACCTGGATCGATTCATATTTAAAACTTATAATTAGGGCTGGGAGTATAGCTCAGTAGTAGAGTGCATATCTAGCACACATAAGGCCCTGGATTCAATACCCAGCACTGCAAAAAGTCAAAACAATTATTTTGAACTTGTGGTTTATAGATTTCTCTGCATTTTAATAGCATGTTTACAGACTCAGAAGAATAAAAGGCAAATGATGGAATTTTAAGCCATCTGATTGGAATATAGATATATTTAGGGGCAGAAATAATTGTTCCATAGCATCTTAATATTTCTTGCCTGGTAATTTCATTAATATCAAAGCCACTTCACCCATCACTAATCTCACTTGTCAACAGTATCATTGGAATGGAATGAAAAGTCAGCCCTTCTTACATGACAATCCAAATTGCCCAGTTAAGAATTTTGAGATGGGTGAATCCAATTCTCAATTCCTCTCAACCTTTTCCTACTTCTTTCTTGGCTCATCTGCAGAAAGATGACATGTTAAAAGATGTGCATTCTAGACACTAATTTGTTTATGGTGAAACATGCCCTAGAAAAGAGCAGTAACTACCCACAGCCCCATGGAGATAGTGTTTTGGTCTAAGCTCTGAAGGACTATGTTTGTCTTGCTCAATAAATATTGAGTGAATAAACAGAGCCCAAGCTGGAACTAGAGTAAGTCTCTCTTCCCCACATCCTGGAGCTCATGTACTTCCCCTGATGGCTCAGTCCTCCCGCCTGCACAGTGTGCATAGGCCTGTGGGCTCTGTTTTACTCTGCCTTCTGGGAACAGGAATCATGCTTCATTCCGGTTTGCTTCCACCAGTGAATAGATGGCCTTACAAGATTTTCAACAAGGTTGCAGTCAAATAAGTAAAAGCAAATAAATTTCTGTAATAAAATTAATTAAGCAAAACTGGTCAGCGTTTTTGTTGGTATTTGTTTCATTACAAAAATTATTCAAAATCATACAATTTGGGAGGACTTATATCTACATATTACATAAGTTAGGTCAGGTATTACCCCCTATAGTGTCTTTCAACAGCACCCCAGATGATATTAAAAGTTTCCTTTCTTGGGCTGGCTCCAATATCTAGTAGCTCCAATATCTAGTAGCATCATGTCATCTTGTATCTTTCTCCGTAACACTTTGTACATAATCATGTATTTGGGTAACTATGCTGGCCCATGGAGGAAATATCAGCTTTTTGAGAATGAAAACTGAACCATATTCAAATTTGTGTGCTCAACATCTATTATTAAACCGAATGTATAGTAGGCACACTAATGTTTTTTGAGTGAGTGACCAGTTTTCAGGTGAAATACATTAGTTTAAGAATATCTGGATATGTATGCACAGAAGCATTTTTTTATAGGAAAGAGAAGCAAATAGTAATTAGAATTTGTTGCTGTTGTTGCTGTTGTTGTTGTTGTTGGAGTTACTGGACTTTTGCTAAATTGTCCAAACTGTTTGGTGTGTTGTCAGAACACAGAGTTAAAATTTCCTCGAAGTATTTACTTGCTTCTCACCCATGTATTTCAGAAGATTTCATTATTTGTTGGCCATTTTTTGAGGCAGGAATTAAGTTCCAGGTTCCTATTTGCAGCTTTTGTGATCTTTAGCAGAACCCCAACCCCTGCCACATGTCTGTCAACTTGTTGTGCTGTGTGGGCTTGAGTGTTGCTGTCATGCTGAGAGTTATGACACCGGTATTTCAGATACCAGTAGGGCCACCCATAGTGGACAGGTTTCAGCTGAGTTTCCAGACTAAAACAGACTAGGGTGAGGGATCTGGCAACCCATTCTCACAACAATTTGTTGCTATTAGTTGCCAGTGGAGTTGGGTCTGACTCATAGCTACTCTATGTACAACAGAATTAAACACTCCCAGGCACACAATCATTTTTATATTTAAGCCCATTGTTTTAGACACTATGTCAATCCATCTAGTTGAGGGTTTTCCTTTTTTTTTCTTTTTTCCATTGACCTGACATTCTCCCAAACATGATGTCTTTCTCCAGGGATCGGTCCTCCCTGAAAACATGTCCAAAATATGTAAGATGCAGTCTAGCCATCCTTGCTTCCAAGGATCACTCTGGTTGCACTTCTCATAGGACAAAGCTATTGGTTTTTATGGCAGTCTATGGTATATTCAATATTTATCTCCAGCACCATAATTCAAAAGCATCACTTCTTCTCCTGTCTCCCTTATTCAATGTCCAGCTTTCACAAGCAAATGATGCAAGTGAAAATACCATGGCAGGAGTCAGGTGCACCTTTGTCTTCAATGTGACATCTTTACTTTTCAACACTTTAAATGGATCTTTCACAAGAGCTTTTCCCAATGCATCTTTTGATTTCTTGACTGCTGCTTCTGTGGGTTTTGATTGTAGAACCAAGTAAAGCAAAATCTTAGACAACCACAATCTTTTCTCCATTTATCATGAAGTTGAATGCTGATCCAGTTGTAAGGATTTTTTGTTTTATTGTTATCAAGGTGCAATCCATCCTGAAGGCTATGTTCTTTTATTTTCATCAGTAAATATTCCAAATCCTCTTCATTTTCAGCAAGCAGAGTTGTGACATCTGCACAACACAGGCTTTTAATGTGTCTTTCTCCAATCATGATGTTGTTATTGTTGTTGTTAGGTGCCGTCGAGTCAGTATCTGACTAATAGCGACCCTCATAGTGTTTTCAATGGCAGACTGTTTCCGGGATTGCCTTAGGAGTGGGTTGCCAGGTCCTTCTCCCATTTTTGTGGTGCTAGGAATTGAACTCGGAACCTCAGAGACTGCAGCACAGCACTCTACCAACTGAGCTAAATCCCAGCCCACGAGGGCCCTTAGGACTAAAATAAAGAATGGTGAGCAAGAACCACCAAGACATAGTTTTATTCATTCTAGGGAAGGACTTCCTCTCAGACAGAACAGTTCATGAATGGAATAGGCTGTCTTGCAAGCTAATGAGTCAGCTGTTAAAGGCACTGAAGAAATAGGGAATGAAGATAGAGAGCAGAAGTATTGATCTTAGGGGGACTTACACAGCAATGAAGGCATATAGGCCAATGAATGAGCAACAATATAGCTGTGACAACTGTTCCAGGAAAGGTGGAAGTAGTATATAATGGAAATACAAGAAGAATAACGAACTTTTGTTTGTTCATTTGGGATTTTTCTGTTTTTTGTTTTATTTATTTATTTATTTATTTATTTATTGTTTGTTTGAGACAAGGTCTTGCTGTGTTGGCTGGCCTTGAACTCCTGTAGATCCTCCTGCCTCAGCCTTCTAAATGCTGGGATTATAGGCATTCACCACCGTGCTCTGCTTAATAGTGAATTTTTTAAAGGTTCCAATCAAGAAATGCTTCATAGAGAAGGAGATATTTGAGTTCAACCTCAAAATGTGATTAGAAGTTTGGAGAATATTGAAAATACTCAAGATTTTAAGGGGGTGGGTAAGGAGTAATCTGGGAAGGGATTGTTTGGGGAAGTTGGACTTAATATATTTTCAGTTTCTTTTATCCCAAAGATTCTATTAGTCTGTTGGTTGGAGGACACTTATTTTAAATATGTCATTTTCTCCCTCAAGGGACATGGAACAATTAGAACTAAAATATTTGCTAGTATACGCCTTCAGATAGATTACCCAATGACAGTGTAAGGATTAGATATATGGCTTCTTCTGAATGTGGCAAAGGTCCTCAGAAGAACTTGCTCTGGTAAGTATGTATTCCCACACTCAATAATTCTTCCACATCTTCATTTGCCTAGCAAATCTATTTATGGTAGATGGTATCATGGCAAAGTTTATCCTGTTAGAATAATCATACAGTATTTGTGGGTTTCAAGTCTCAGAAGTTTCCTTGCAATAGCTCTTGTTCTTCAACCCATAGACATAGCTTCCACCACAGAGAAGGATAAGTTTCCTTTCATACAACTTATTACTGGATGACAGTTCATTTGAGCTTCATTTAACAGATTCTCATGGACAAATAGCACTTGACCTTTTGATGATTCAAAGGTTCTTCATCTTCAGATTTTGTTGTTGGTGGTGGTTTTATGTTAACCATAATCTTCTTGGCTGACCACTAAGATAATGAGTGGGGGGGGGGGGAATTTGGATATTACCCTTGAATTTCCATAGTATTTTTATTTGTTTTAGGTTTTTTCATCTATTAATTTCTTCTGATTTTCTGCCTCATGCAAGGAATCTTGGCAATCTAAGCTGGCAAGTTGATCTAAGTTGCTAATTTCATGTCACTCATTAGTAAAATTGAGTTTAAAATAATTGATTTTAGGAATCCCATAGCAACAGTCATTAAATCACTAACCCACAGGATATAAAAAAAAGGCGGGCACACTTTTTAAACTGAGACTCTATTCATCTGTTTTCTTGAATAAAACCACCTTTCAACCTATATTCACAAAAATTCCTGTAAATTAATGTGTATAATAGTTTCATTCATAATTGTCCCATCCTGAAAACAACTCAAAATTGATTGGTGGATGGTTAAACAAACTGTAAAATCCATACAATGTACTTGTCTTCAGAAATAAAAGGAACAATCTACAAATATGTACATATAAAACAGATGAGTTCAAGTGCATTATGTTAAGTGAATGAAATAATATGCAAAAAAAGTTATCTATGGTTTCATTTATATGGTGTTTGGGAAAAAGGAAAAAATATGGGATTTAAATATAGATGCCTGCTTACCATTTGCTAGGAGTGGGAGCATCATTGACCACAGAGAGAAAAAAATAATTCTTTCTTTCTTTTTTTCTTTCTTTCTCTCTTTCTCTCTTTCTTCCTCTCTTTCTTTGTTTCTTTCTTTCCTTCTTTTCACAATGGAACTGCTCTAGATTTTAATTGTAAGGTTGGCTATACAACCACATACACTTGCCAAAACTCATACAATTACATGCTAAAATGGGATAAATTATACCTCAATAAACCTACTTGGAAGCAGCAACAATAAAGGCAAAACAAACAATCTTTTCCCTTCAACTGGTTCTTAGGCCCTCCCCCACCCCACCTCACCACTCACTCACATGCTTTTGACCTATTCAACTTGCTCACTCTGTCTTCCATTTTCTATGCCTTATGCTTGTCTGCCTGTTGTTCTTATCCAGTATCTGTGTCCTCTGCTTTATGTCTCCTCAATCCTCAACAAGCTCCAAAGTGTAAATCCTATCCATCTTTTAAGGGCAACCCAGGTGCCTCCTCCTGCATGAAGAGAAATCTTCCCTCTGTTGAGGAGAGGCTGGGAATCCTCTGAGCTCCCAAGACCCCCAATGTCATTCAACAGTGACAATCCTACTGATGCCTTTGTAACTCCTGTGTTCTTGTCTCCTGCACAAAGCAACAAACATGTCATATTCCCTCTCTTTACAAAATTATTTTATCTAAAATAACAATGTTGTTGTTGTTGTTGTTGTTAGATGACGTCGAGTCGTGTCCGGCTCATAGCAACCCTCATAGGGTTTTCAATGGCTGACTGTTTCGGGATTGCCTTGGGAGTGGGTTGCCAGGTCCTTCTCCCATTTTTGTGGTGCTGGGAATCGAACTCAGGACCTCAGAGACTGCAGAGCGGTGCTCTACCAACTGAGCTAAATCCCAGCCCTAAAATAACAATAGTAAATTCATTATGAACTAAAATAAATAACATATTTTTTGAAAAATACTTTCCAAAACAAAAGCTGTAGTGAGAAGACAGATAGTGCTTCACAGTTTTGCAAAATTTCTCCGATATCTGGCCTAATTGATGACAGCTGAACTCTACTAGCTGATGCTACATTCAATCTGTTGCAATATCACATGCCATGTAGCCTCTGGAAAATGCCACTGTACATTGTGTTAAAATGAGTGTGAAAGAGACAAATGATGTGCTAGGATTGTTATGAAATTAATATTATGAAATTAGTTAACCCTCTTATAGTGTTCCAGAGACCCATGGGGCTTCTAGGACAACATTCTGAGAACCTCTACTCAAGACCATCCTACTTTTTATGTGACTCATTCTTTTATCATGATAATAATTATTATTAATAAGCTTTATTTTCAGTGAAGTTTTAGGTTTAGAACAATACTAAGCATAAAGTAAAGGGTTCTCATGTACTACCTGTCTCCACACATGCACAACCTCCCCAGCTATTAATATCCTGCATGACAGTAGAACATTTATTATAATCAATAAGCCTACACTAAACATGTCACTATCACCCAAAGTTTAGTTTGCATTAGGGTTCACTCTTGTTGCTATATGTTCTATGGGTTTTTAAAAAGATATATATTTGTGTAGATCAATTTCTGGGCTCTTTATTTTATTGATCTATTTGTCTACTCTTTTGCCAGTATTACACTGTGTGGATTACTATAGCTTATAGTAAGTCTTGAAGTCTGATAATATCAATCCTCCATCTTCTCTTTTAATATTCAATTGATTATTATGGGTACTTTCCTGTTTATATAACCTTTAGAATCAGTGTGCCAATGTCAACAAAATAACTTGCTGACATATTAGTTGGAATGGCATTGAACCTATAGATCAAGTTGGGAAGAACTAATATCTCAACAATACTGCTTTCCTATCATAAACATGGAATATTTCTCCACTTATTTATTTCTTCTTTGATATATTTCATCAGATATATTTCATCAAACTGATCAAATATCCATTTTTCACATATATATTCCACTTGTACTTATTGGGGGGGTGAGTTTTAGCTCAGTTGGTAGAGTGCTGCTCTGCAAGCTCTGAGGCCCTGGGTTTGATTCCTAACACCACAAAAATGGGAGAAGGACCTAGAAGCCCACTCCCAAAACAATCCAGAAACAATCAGCCATTGAAAACTCTATGAATAGCAGAGAAGCATTGACATAGTGCTGGGAATAGCAATGTCAGGGAGTGTTTTGGTCTGTTGTACACAGGGTCGCTAAGAGTCAGATCTGACTCAACAGCGTCCAACAACAACAATATCATTTTGGGGGTGCTAAGATAAATGACAGTGTATTTTTAATTTCAAATTCTACTACTTCATTGCTAGTGTATAAGAAATAAGTGACTTTAATATGTCAACCTTGTATCCTTCAATTTTGCCGTAATTGCTTATTAGTCCCAGGACATTTTGTTGTTGTTGATTCTTTTAGATTTTTTACATGTCAAAGACAATTTTCTTTCTTTCTACCCAATTTATAGACCTTTAATTTCCTTCCTTATTACATGAACCTGGACCTCCGTTACTGAAAAGCAGTGATGAAAGGGTATGTCCTTGCCTTGTTCCTAATGTTAGTAGAAAAGTTTTGAGTTTCTCATCATTAAATATAATGATCACTGTAGAATTTTTTGTAGTTTTTTTTGGGGGGGTTGGGGGGATAAAGTTGAAGAAGTTCCTTTCTATTCCAAGATTTAGGAAAGTTTTTTTTCTTTTATGGTGAATAAGTATTGAATTTTGTCAAAAGCCTTCTCTGCATTATTAATATGCACGTGATTTTATTCTTTAGCCTGTTAATATAACATTAATTAATTTGTGAATGTTGAATAAGCTTTTAAATATCTGGGATAAGTCCCACTTGGTCATGGTGAATAATTCTTTTTATCGATTGTTGGATTCAACTTGCTAACATTTTATTGAGAATTTTTGTATTTATGTTCATGAGAGATATTGGCCTGTAGAAACCTGTACTTATTTACATGTAACATCTATCTTGTTTTGGTATTATGGTAATGCTGGCCTCATAGACGGAGTTAGGAAGTATTCCCTCTGCTTTACCTTCTGGAAGAGAATTGATATAATTCTTTCATTAAAAATTCACCAATGAATTCATCAGGGCTCCTTTTTTATTTTTTTATTTTATTTGTTTCTTTATGTATTTATTTATCTTGAGACAGGGTTTTTCTATTTTAGCCAGATTGGCCTCAAACTCCCAATTTTCCTGCCTCGATGTCTGAAGTGCTGGGATTACAGTTCTACACTATCATGCCTGGCTCCTTTTTCTTAGAAGAAAATTTTACTGAGATAATTATATATTTACATGCAGGTTTAAGTAACAATACAGGGAGATCTCACATGCCCTATACTCAAGTTTTCCTCAATGGTAACATGTTACAATACTATGGTATAATATCACAACTGTGATATGCGCATTAATCCAATCTATCTTGTTTAGGTTTTCTTACTTTTATTTGAACCCATTTGTGCTGTATATTAAGTTCTGTATAATTGCAGCATATGTATTGGTTTGTTATCTATAACCCATAGGCCAGATATAGAACAGTCCAGATTCCTTGTTACCCATTCTAGAGCAATCTGGATACATTGCGAAGTGACAGAATCTCAGTAAATATTTATCAGCATATTTTCTTCAGGGATTTAATTTGTTGAAACCCAAGAGTGACTCCTGGGATTTTCTTTGCTCTGTTGTCCACATAAAAGATTATAGTTGATGGGATTATTTTTGTATCAGAGTTGTCGAGTTAAGCATCATATTCCTATCAGGTATATATCACATTTTAACTGCTAGACATTGATGAACCTGACTCAACTTCTTTCCCCATGTGAGAAATAACCTATCTACAGTTACAGGGCTGAGGGATGACACTTCATACCTGTGACAGTCAGCGGGATAAGTATCATGTACAATCTGACTTCTAAGGGTCTGAGATATGGTTTTATGTACATAGGTATTGATAGGTTAGGGGCAAAGTACCTCATAATATCATTTATTCATTAAACAAGTTCTGAGAGGTGATTATGTGTCACCTTTAATAGGAATCAAAGATGAATTGCACAAATATTTTAACAAACAAAATTTACACAATTGCCATGAAAATGTGGCATGTAAATATAATTAGTCTTCCCACTATCACTCTTCATAGCCCTTCACTCAAGCCCGGCACATACCCATTCACTATTTCCTAAACTTCATATTGTTTCCCTACCTCTGCCCTTATTCATGGTCTATCTTCTGATTGATCTACTTTTACTTCTTCTGACCATCTCTTTTCTAAAAAAAATCTCAAACTCCTTTATGAAGACTTTTGTGATTCTCCCAAACACATTATCTCCCTCTCTCTCCTCTAAGATCCATTTTATTGGCTTTAAAATGTATTTGAGTTATTTATATCTATGTCTGAGCTCTCTAGTAGGTAAATACTTAGATGACAGGATCTATATCTATGAAGCTGAGAATGAAACTGTGTCCCTCACCACCATAATTAAATGTAATAACATTCCGATATAGCATAGTTCATTTCTATAATAAGCTTTACCCCAGTCTCCCCTATCTACCTCTCCACACATGAAAATTAAGATGTCACTGGAGAAAATAGGTATAACAGGCAAATACCTTAATTTCATAAAAGCCATTTATGACAAACCTACAGCCAACATTATATTAAATGGAGAAAAACTAAAACCATTTCCTCTTAGCTCTGGAACAAGACAAGGATGTCCTCTCTCTCCTATTCTATTCAACATAGTAATTGAAGTCCTGGCCAGGGCAATCAGACAAGAGAAAGAAATCAAAGGGATACAGATTGGCAAGGAAGAGGTCAAATTATCCTTATTTGCAGATGATATGATCTTATACCTGAAAGACTCCAAAATCTCAACCAGAAAACTTCTGGATCTAATTAACTCCTTCAGCAAAGTTGCAAGCTACAAAGTTAACACACGAAAATCAATAGCCTTTCTTTACACCAATTCCAAACAAGAAGAGAAGGATATTTCAGCAAAGACACCATTCAAGATAACCCACCAGAAAATTAAATACCTTGGAATCAATCTAACCAAAGACCCTTCAGATCTCTACAAGGAAAATTTCAAAACATTAAAGAAAGAAATAGCAGAGGACACTAAAAAATGGAAAGACCTCCCCTGCTCCTGGATAGGGAGAATTAATATTGTAAAAATGGCTATCCTAC
>VMDO01029284.1:0-22831 GCA_007922755.1 Pedetes capensis | reverse complement strand
CTTCTTCTTCTTCTTCTTCTTCTTCTTCTTTTTCTCCTACTTCTCCTCCTCCTCCTTTCTCCCCTCCTCCTCCTCTTCCTCTTCTCCTCCTCCTCCTCCTTCTCCTTCTTCAGTATTGGGAATTGAGCCTGAGGCCTCACACATGCTATGCAAAGGCTCCACCACTGAGCTGCACCCCCAGCCCCTTTTTTATCTTTTATCTGGAGACAGGGTCTCACTAAGTTGCACAGGCTGCCTCTGGCATCAACTTGCAATCCTGCTGCTTCAGCCTCCCAAGGCTCTGGATCACAGGTGTGCCCCACAGTGCCTAGCCTAATGACACATCTCTTAACTGCATTACTTAGTTTCCCACCACTGAGTCGGACCCATACTGCCCATTGTGCTGCATCTGTGAACGGGAACTAAAATGGGCACTTGGTTCCTCTTGGACCTGCAGGAGCTGCTGGGAGTCAGCATGCATGGAGTCCAGAACCAGCTCTGCCCCTGCCTTGTCACAGGGACACTGGGCCAGTCTCAATTCTCTGTAGACTTCAGTCTCTTCCTTTTGGAAAAGAAAAGGTGGAGGGTGGAGGCAGAGTTTTGACTGGGACAGCAACTCTTTACCTGTGATCTGTAGGAAATGTGTCTATCATTTACAAAATAAAGGCATTCCATGGCCAAATTAAGGCAGAGAAATATTGTAGATGCTCTTCTCTTCACGGAGGCATACACGCAACTCAGCACAAAAGGTATTTGAGAAGCCCTGCAATGAAGAAACCTGCTGCCTTGCATTTAGGGTAACATTTCCCCAATTTATTTGATACCGGAATACTTTTTCCAGCAGAATAACTACACTATACTCCAACTAGAGAAATACTAACTTAGCACTGCCTTTAAAAGCCAGTAAGACGGGACCTCGTAACTTCTATTAAACCCTCTCAAACAATTAACACATACCCTACAAAGGTATAGAAGGCTGGTATAAAACAGACTGGTATGAACTCTAGACCAGCAGGTACACTCTAGAATTCTTCCACCCATTCTTCCTTCACTGCTTGGGACTTAATTGTTATCTTTAGGCAGAAGAACTTTTAGTTACTCCTTTTATTGCTTCCACCTGTCTAGATCAGTAATTCTCAAACTTTATGCCTAAGAATAACTACACCATCATGGTTGATAGTAAAAATGGGACTTCAATTTCATCTGTAATGGATTATTTCTCTTTTCTAAAAAACATGAAGCAAGTCAGGGTGTGGCGAGGCACACCTGTAATCACAGCTCTCAGGAGGCTGAGGCAGGAGGATCAAGAGTTCTGAGCCACCCTGATTTCTGCCCTAGTAGGCCCTCTTCTAATTTTATTACTATTATTAACCATTGCTCCTTGTATAATTAATAAGTTAATGTCTTTTGTTAAAGAAAGATTTAAAACAGTACAGCTAATGGTATTGAGACAACAATATGGGCCTCTAAAAACCTCAGAAGAGATGGTCACCTTCAGACACCTAAAATAAATCCTCCAAGATTGGAGTATTCACAAGAAAAAGGGGGGAATGAAGAACACTACCACCTCCTCCCCCTCCCTATGAATGCTTGGAGCTCACTAACCATTCAAAATGTTTACTTGAAGTCTTACAATGCTTGTTTATAGTTTCTGTAATGCTTGCTTAAAAGCTTCTGTATAATTAAGTTTGCTCAAGTTTCAATTTCCTGACCTAGGCGGTGGGGGGTGGGGGTTCTCTGAAGAGGAACTAGGTAAAGAATTCCGAGATAAACATATTAACTATAAGAATGTACTGGCCATAGGTCATCGGGACCCGGATGGTTGAAACTTTCCAGAATCCCGCCCTGAAAGTGTTTTTTGAATTCCTCCAAACTTGCCCAATCAGTACCCGCCCGACAACCCCGACAACCTCCCACCAATCAATTCGAAACAAGTTTCCTTGTGCCTTCCTGCGCCTTCCTTCCCTTGCTAAGGAGACTCTATGGAGGGTTGACCCAGGCGCCGGAAATAAAGCCTCATGTTTATTGCAAAAAAAAAAAAAAAAAGAGTTCTGAGCCAGCCTGGGGGGTACATAGTGAGACCGTGTCTGAAAAACAAACAAAAAAAGAATACATAAGTAAAAAACAAGCATAAAAAACCATGAAAAAACATTAACAGGGTGATGAAAAGGTATATATTTCATTAGTCTTTGATTTTATTTTAAAATGTGTTTGAAAATCGATAAATAAAATGTCTTTGAAAGAAATGATGACAATTAAATGCCCTCAGTTCAGAGCTGAAGACACCCATTGAGCATTGGAGGATGTTCAGGGTAACTGTGATGCACAGACTCTGCCTCTCACCCCACAGGAGAAGCAACCCTATTTAGCCTCCTCCAGGATGAGTTTGGGGATGTGCTGCCCCATAGCACCTGGGCCCTCCACGCTGGCACCCCAGGGCCTAACCTGCCCCATTTGTCCCCCCCCCCCCCCGGGCTGCAGGACTACAGGGTCAACATCTTCCTGCGGCAGCAATGGAACGACCCCCGGCTGGCCTACAATGAGTACCCTGATGACTCTCTGGACCTGGACCCATCCATGCTGGACTCCATCTGGAAGCCCGACCTGTTCTTTGCCAATGAGAAAGGGGCCCACTTCCATGAGATCACCACAGACAACAAGCTGCTGCGCATCTCCCGGAACGGGAACGTCCTTTACAGCATCAGGTGAGTGCTCTGCCTATCAAATCTCAGAAACTAAACAGGGTCAGCCTAGTTAGTACTTGAATGGGAGACTGCCTGGGAACACAAGGTGCTGTAGGCTTGGGACAAGGACCCAGCAGCCCACTTCCAAAAAACAATTCACCATTGAAAACTCTATGAATAGCAGAGAAGCACTGACAATAGTGTTTCACCTGTTATACTTAGAGTCATAGAGTCACTATGATTCCACCAAATCAATGACACATAACAACAGCAATATATATGTATGATATATGTGTGTGTGTGTTTGTGTGTGTGTGTGTGTATGATATATGTTGTTGTTGTTGTTGTTGTTGTTAGGTGCTGTCGAGTCGGTATCCGACTCATAGCGACCCTCGTAGGATTTTCAATGGCTGTTTCGGGATTGCCTGGGGAGTGGATTGCCAGGTCCTTCTCCCATTTTTGTGGTGCTGGGAATTGAACTTGGGACCTCAGAGACTGCAGCGCAGTGCTCTACCAACTGAGCTACATCCCAGCCATATATATATATATATACATACCCACATACATATATATATATATATATATATATATATATATATATATATGTACCCACATACATATATATATATATATGAAAACTTCAGGGGCCTTTGTTTTGATTTTTTGCACTACTAGGGGTTGAACCCACGCCCTCGCACTTGCATGCTTTATAAGTGCTGTACCACTGAGCTGCACCCCAGCCCATTTTCTTACTTTTTGAGACAGGGTCTCACTAAATTACACAGACTGCCTCTGGTCTCAAATTTGTGATCCTCCTGCCTCTGCCTCCTGAGTTGATGGGATTACAGGTGTGCACCTCCACACTCAGCTAAACTTCAGACTTTTAAAAAATTTAGTACTGTAAGGTCTTTCTATGCTACATACCTAGCATTGAGTGTAGGAGGTTGGACCCCTCCCCAAGCTGGGGCAGGGGGTAGCCTGCAGACACTGATTAGGGGCAAAGCTGCCTACCCTTCACATGGAGTCCCTCATCTCCTCATTCAAGCCATGGGGACAATGGACAGTGGCCAAGAGGTGAAGACATGGCCTTAGGCATGGGGGCACATGCCTGCAGTCTCAGGAGGCAGAGGCAAGAGGATCACACATTCAAGGCCAGAAGCAGCCTGCATAACTTAGCAAGACTCTGTCTCAATATACAAAATTTTTTTTCAGTACTGGGGGTTGAACCCAGGGCCTCACCTTTGCATGCTGGGCAAGTGCTACACCCCTGAGCTGCATCCCCAGCCCCCCTTTTTTTTTTTTTTTTTTTTTTTACTTTTTTGAGACAGAGTCTCACTAAATTACACAGACTGCCTCTGGTCTTGAACTTGCGATCCTCCTGCATCTGCTTCCCGAGTCACTGGGATTACCGGCATCCACCACCATGCCTAGCTCAATATACAAAATTTTTAAAAAAGGGCGTTGGAGTGCATCTCAGTGGTAGAACATTTGCAAAGTATGCACAAGGCCTTGGGTTCAACCTCCAAGTACCAAAAAAAAAAAAAAAAAAAGTCAGAAATAAGGGGGAAGGGAATCCAGAGATGGAAGTGGAAGTTGGGGAAAGTGGGGAAGGGGAGGGGAGATATTATAGAGGGGTAAAGAGGGAGAGGAAAATCTCAAAATACAAGATGCAACTATATGAACACATGAAAAACTCAATGAGAATATAATCCATGATGGCATACGATTTTCACTGCATACTAATTAAAATTCCTACTGTTTTCTTTAGAGAAAAAAAGTGGCTTTATACATGCAGTCATAGCAGCTACCATTTATTAAGAATTTCCTCACTACGCTGACGACCTTGCATGTATTTTATCTCATCCTTTTAACGACTCCACGAAGCAGGTTTTATTATGCTCCTTTTGTAGCTTAGAGGATCTGGAAATATAAGGAACTGGGTAGTCAGCAGAGCCTAGATTCCAATCTGCCCTCTCAAAGCTGAAACAAGCCATCGTACTCGGGAGATCCTCAGCTCTGGGTTGAGTGAGTAGATCTGTTCCTATTTCTAACAGCTTGAAAAGGCACTGGTCCTAGATGGCCCCCTGCCCCACTCAGTTCCTCAGGGGACATGAGCCCTGCATCCAGGCCTGTGCCCGAGGCTGGCCGATCCTAACCGTCAGGTGTGGTGAGGCTGAGTCTCCCCAGATTGGGGAAGAGCGAGGAGGGTTTGTTTTGCTTCTTTTGCAGTCCTGACGGTTGAACCCAGGCCCTCGTGCTTTCATGCTTTGCAAGTGCTGTACCACTGAGCTGTGCCCCAACCCATTTTCTTTTTGAGATAGGGTCTCACTACTGAGAGGCGCTGGAGGAGCCACAGCCTTCCTCTCCTGAAAGCCCCCCACCAGTAACATCCGGACAAAGAGTCAAGATAGGCTCCGGATGTAGCCGCCCCTGCCCTGGCAGGCTGGGGGAAGGCAGCGCCACCCCACTTGGATTTTGGTACTGCCAGGCTAGTTTCATATCTCCCAGAAGCTGAGTCCCAGTGCAGCATGACAGAAGGACAAATCAGCAGAAAGTGAGACTCCCAAGGTCATCCAGCTTGAGGAAATTAACTCACAGTGACACCTGCCCCACTTTGGCCCTTTTATCTTCAGAGTCTCCCTGCATTCGCTTGCCCTTTGCTTGCCCCAATTTCTCATGCTCCTCCCTCTTCCTTCCCTCCTTCTTCTGCCCCCTGTGAGCTGAGGTCAGCAGCCAGAGTCCCAGGTCATCTCTAACTGGTTCTTCTGGGTAGTGGGGTTGGCCTCTCCAATAGCAATGCCACAAAGCCAACCCAGCCCCTCCAGGACTCAGGATCGCAAGGCTAGGAAAAGTGGATCTGCACCCCACCAGAGCCACTGGCCTGCTGGGTGACCTTAGGCACGTGCCAGCCTATCCCTCTTTGCCCCATGTTCCCACCTGTCAGAAAGAACTGACCCGATGATCCTCCTCTCTTCTCCACTACCAGCAGCTGATGCTCTGATATGGGCAAAGCCTGTGCCCACGGATGGGAGTTGGCCATGTATGAACACCCAGCAGGCAGGGTAAACTCACTTCTGACAGTCCCGCGTGGGAAAGGAGGCAGCACAAGCTGCACAGCTGCCTCTGTGCAGCCAATGCCTGATGCCTGGGTGGCTCTGCTGCAAACCTGGGCTCCGTCCCTACCTGAGGACTGTTCAGAAGAGCAGGGAATGGGCAGCCCCTGGCCTCCATGAAACGTGCCAAAGACAGGTGTCTAGCAGCCAGCCAACTTCCAAAGACACCCAGAGGTTCCTCTAACTCTGTGTGACTTTAGGCAACCTGCTTTCCCTTGCTGAGTTTCCTTTTCCACATCAGGAACTCGGAAACATACACATACTTATTCAGTAGACACTAGTGCCTTGCCTCCTTTCCCTGTCCTGGATAAGTGATTGTCTGATGGCAGCTTGAGTGGAGGCCCAGCCTCCCTGCCTGTGGACCCAGCACCATGCAGCTCCTTTCTCTTCCAGAATCACCCTGACGTTGGCCTGCCCCATGGACCTGAAGAATTTCCCCATGGACGTCCAGACGTGTATCATGCAACTGGAAAGCTGTGAGTTCCTTGCCTGAGTCCTCTTTAAAGAGCCAGTCCCATTTACCTGTGGGTCTTAACTGCTGGGTCCCAGGAGATTACTGTAATAACTCAAAATGCTGGATGAGGGCTTTGCTTTTAGCAAATCTATTGGAAATATGATTCGCAGTGTCAGGCTGGGGGCCAAGCTCCAGCACCAGCCACATTCTCCAGAGGGGCGCCACTCCGTGTCCCCTGAGAATGCGCTCCCCAGGAGCAGAGGAGAAGAGGCCCGAGTCACGGTCCTTGGAACCCCAGGGATGTTCACTCCCGCAGGGGAGGCACTGACTACACAGATCATTCTAACGAAGGGCAGCAGGTGGCAGGTGGTGCTGGACCAACACGACATAGCTCTCAGGAGGCAGAAGCAGGGGAATCAAGAGTTCAAGGCTGGCCTGGGCTACATTGTGAGACTCTGTCTCAAAAGAATAAAAACCAAAACCAAAAAACTTTTCATTAAAGAAAATAAGAAGTACCAAAGGCCACAAACTCATGGCAGAAGGCATGCTTACTTATAGTGGGAAAGGGAGTGTAAATTGAGAAAGCTTTATGGAGGTCCGGGGTTTTAACAGAGGGGGCAGCTGGCTTTTTTCATGACCAGCACAGAAAGCAATCTAAGTTGAAAGCACAGGAACCAGGGTGGAGCACGTAGAGGGCAGCAATTATTGGACCAATTCTTGGAGCCCCGCCTGGGAGGGGAACCAGCACCACGCAGTTCTGGGCCTTTCCTTCTTTCCCTCAAGAGCCAAAGTCCTGGGGCAGAGAATTTGCTGCCTCACGTGGTTCAGCCTGTCACATCTTACTCATCCCAGTAGTTACTCCCACAGGACAGTACACTATAGACTTATCCCCCCATGAGCAAACCTGCTGCTGTAGAAGAGGAGACTGGCAAGGGGGACAGGAAGAGAGGCAGGAGGGCTGGGGGCTGGATGGAGGCGATTCACCCACTTTAACCTCCTTCATCAGAGAAAAAAAAGGCAGCAAGGTCCCTGAGCTCCACCGAGAGCACAGCACCTCCCTGGGTCTCGAGCCCCTCTAACCACCTTGACATGTTTCCAACAAGCGCTCATGGTGGTGACAGCTCTTTCTTCTGATCCCTCCCAGTTGGATACACCATGAATGACCTCATCTTTGAGTGGCAAGAGCAAGGAGCTGTACAGGTGGCTGACGGACTGACCCTGCCCCAGTTTATCCTGAAGGAGGAGAAGGACTTGAGATACTGCACCAAGCACTATAACACAGGTGGGTACGGGTGCCACTGCCTTGCCCCCACCTCAACCAGAGCCCCGGGCATCTCAGACAGGCAGTCACAGAATCAACTGAATTTATAAAGAGCCCAGCTGGTTGTTGTGGGCACATCTGTCATCCCAGAACCTGGGAGGCTGAGGCAGGAGAATCACAAGTTCCATGCCATCCTGGTCTAAGTAGTGAGAACTTGTCTCAAAAGAACAAACAAGCAGGGAAAAAAAGTGCCCATCATGGGCACAGCTCTGTATTTGTTACTAAGAGTTAATAAGATAGGTTTTGAGCTGGGTACCTATAATCCCAGCTACTAAGGAGGCTTGGGGCTGGGGGTTAGCTCCGTTGGTAGAGCGCTGCTCTGCGGTCTCTGAGGTCCCGGGTTCAATACCCAGAACCACAAAAATGGGAGAAGGACCTGGCAATCCACACCCAAGACAATCCCAAAACAATCAGCCATTGAAAACCCTATGAGGGTCACTATGAGTCAGACATGACTCCAAGGCACCTAACAACAACAACAAGGAGGAGGCTTAGGAAGGAAGATCGCCGGTTCAAGGCCAGAGGCAGTCCACCTAACTTAGCAAGACAGTGTTTCAAGATAAAAAATTAAAAGGGGGTTGGGTGTGCAGCTCAGTTGTAGAGCAAGTCTCTGGGTTCAGCCTCCCAGTACTACAAAAGAAAGGGACATGAGGGAGAGGAAGGAATAGGTTTTGAAACAAAGGTGTGTCTGTGAAATTTTCTTCCCTCGAGTCCTGGGGGTGTGACTAAATCTTAGGCCACACCTAATTTCAAGAAAAGCTGGGAGGTAGCAGAGAAGGGGTCCTATTCCTAAGGCAAAAGGGTGGAGGTATGGGGAAGACTGGCTCTGTCACACAGGAACTGGCACCTATGGGGCAGGCGTCAGGGTAGCGGATGCTCACGTTAGACCTTAAGAGCGAGCCGAGAGGCAGTCCCAAGACTGGCACTAGTGGAAATGGTGCACTAGCCTGGTAGCCTCAGGGGGCAGGAAGACCACCACTGCTTATCTCAGCTCTGGTTCCCGTGACTGGCACAGCCTCCCCTGGGAGGCAGCACATGCAAAGGCCCCAGGGTTGGCTCTATCCCAGCTGTGCACACCTGGGCTCCCCAGGAGAGGGTAGGAGCACTGGCATGCCAGCTGTAGGCTGGCTGGAAGCTGCTGTCTGAACCCAATGAGCACAGAAGATGTAGGCAATAGGCTAGTGACAGGCCACCAAGAGAAGAAGGCCAAGGAGAGAGAGGAGGAGAAACCATCGCCAGGCACCCTGGGCTCTGGTCTGAGACCTCACAGAAGGCCCAGAACCTCTGAAGATACTCTTCCTCTCTGAGCAAGCTCAGGGCCAGAGAGATGACAGCACCCCAATTAGCGCCATCAGCAACTTCTCCCCAGGGATCCAAAACTCACAATTGACCCTCATGTCCATACTCCTTCACCATCTATACAGCGTTTCCTTTTTTATTCTGCTTTCTGGGGTTTAATTAACAAACTATAAAATCATATATTGAAGGTGTACAATTTGATGTTTCCATCTCCATAGACATTGTGAAATAAACACCATAATCAAACTGGTTAACATATCCATCACCTCCCGTAGCTACCACTGTGCCTGTTCCCATGAGTGTCGCATGAACTTAAGATCGGCCCTCTTACCACTTTTCAAGTATACAGAGCAGTTTCACCTCTTATCACATTTCTGTAAATTTGATCTCCAGAACATATCCATCTTTCATAAGTGAATCTTTGCACCCTTTAACCCACATCTCCTCATATTCCCCATCCACCTCTTAACTACCATTTTACCTTCTGCTTCTATGAGGTTAGTAAGTTTAGATTCATATTTGGATGAAATGATGCCATATTTGTCTTTCGGCATCTGGCTCATTTCACCTGGTATGAAAACATCCTCCAGGCCCATCCGTGCTGTTCCAAATGGCAAGATTCCATTCTTTTTTTTTTTTTTTTTTTTTTCCTGCAGTACTGGGGGTTGAACCCAGGGCCTGGCATTTTCATGCTCTGCAAGTGCTGTACCACTGAGCTGCACCCCCAGCCCATTTTTCTACTTTTTGAAATAGGGTCTCACTAAGTTACACAGACTGCCTCTGGTCTTGAACTTGCGATCCTCCTGCCTCCGCCTTCAGAGCCACTTGGATGACAAGCGTGTGCCACCGTACCCGGCAGATTCCATTCTTTTTTAAAGCTGAATTCTATTCCATTTTCTTTATCCATTCATCCTTGAAAACTACATCATGATCCAGCAATCCAAGGAAAGGGAAATAAGTATTCCAAAGAGATATCTGCTCTCGTTTCTTCTTTGCCACATTATTCACAACAGCCAAATGTGAAAAAAAACTAAATGTGTACTGCACTTTCTCATTCATTATTTCATTTGCTTGTCACCTTTTACATTTGAGTAAGAGCTGAGCTCTGTGCTAGACTCTGTAGAGTCAAGGAGAGAGGCTGGCAAGGCCCTGCCTGCATGGGGCCAATAGTCCAGGGAATTCCAGGAAGTCGCTGGTTACAGGACTTCAACAGACAGGAATCCAGACCCTGCTATGGGATGCACCCCCCCCAGCTCCAGGGGTACCCAGATGGAAAGGAGCCCGGCTGCCCAGCCTAGTGCCAAGGACAGAGAAAAAGAGAGAGAGAGATGAGTTTGCCTGCTCACTCACTATGCTGTGCCTTAAAGGCTCTGAGGAGCACATGTGCAAAGCTGAGGGGAATGCAGGAGGAAGAAAAGCGTTCTCCCTGGCGAGACTGGGCCTAACACTGCCTTGGAGGAGGAGGAGGGTTTCCTTGCTGGTAGCAGGAAGAAATAGGGTCATTCCAGTGAAGGGATTGACAAGATCAAAAGCTCTGAAGCGGGAAGGTGCAAGACACACTCCAGGCACAGATGGAGTGCGGGGAGTCATGACTTGGGTGAGGACAGAGTTAGAAAGGCAGGTGAGAGCTCAGGTGTGAAGGGAAGACAGTTAAAGAGCATGAACGTCTCCCTGTACACGCTTAGAACTTCTTCACATAAGCAGAGAGGAAGGTTTTACACCAGGAGAAAAGACCAAGTCATGGTTTTGGTTTGGGTTTGGGTTTTGCAGTACTTGGGCTGAACCCAGGGCCTCGCACACACTTTGTAAGCGCTCGCCCACTGAGCTGCACTCCCAGCCCATGTTCTATTTATTTATTTTTCAATCTTGAGACAGGGTCTCACTAGGTTATGCAGGCTGCCTCTGGTCTCGCACTTGCCATCCTCCTGCGTCTGCCTCCCAAGCCACTGGGATTGCAGATGTGCACCATGATGCCCAGCTATTATTTTTATTTTTATTCCTGTCATCTGTTGTATCCACAGGACATTGGCTCAAGGACTCCTGTGAGATACCAAAATCCAAGGATGCTCAAGTCCCTTATGTAAAATGGTGTCCTATTTGCATACAAATAATGTACATCTTCCTGCATATTTTAAATTATCTCTGGACCACTACTTACAATACCTAATGTAGTGTAAATCCATGTAAACAGATAGTGCACTGTATTGCTTAGGGAACAATGACAAGGAAGAGTCTGTATCTATTTGATATAGATACAGGGTTTTTTTCTGAACGTTTTCTACCTATGGTTGATTGAATCCATGGATGTGGATCTGCAAATATAGAGGGCGGACAGAATTGCCATCAGCTTTCCCTAGTTGAGGAAACCGTGCCACAGAGCAGTTCAAACACTTGCCCAATGGCACACTAGTGTGAGGAGGACCCAGGACTCCAGCCAAGGCTGTTCTTTGCCTACAAACACCACTTCTCTGCACCAGGCTACACTGCCTTCTCACTGTCTTTCTTGCAGGTAAATTTACCTGCATCGAGGCCCGGTTCCACCTGGAGCGGCAGATGGGCTACTACCTGATCCAGATGTACATTCCCAGCCTGCTCATCGTCATCCTCTCATGGATTTCCTTCTGGATCAACATGGATGCTGCCCCCGCCCGCGTGGGCCTGGGCATCACCACCGTGCTCACCATGACCACACAGAGCTCTGGCTCCCGAGCCTCCCTGCCCAAGGTAAGGGCCACTGCCTGAGAGCACAGAGTACCTGGGCAGACACAGCGAGCCCTCCGCTCCCTCCCTGCCTAAGTCAGGGTAGCAGAAGGGATTTTTTTTCTCCATTCATTTATCTACTGTGTTCTGCAAGGCCCAGCATTCTAATCCACTGGACTTTCCTCCAGATCCAACACTGCATTCTCTATAGGCTACCAGACACGTCTGCCCCATTCTCTACCAATAGCAGACACACATTCTGCCTCATTAAAACTCAACTTAGCAAATGCAAAACAGAACACAGCAAAAACTTTAGAAACTGCGAGATGCAGTGGCACATACTTGCCATTCCAGCTACTCTGGAGGCTGAGGCAGGGGGATCACTTGAGCCCAGGAGTTCAAGGCCAGACTGGGCAACACAGCAATTAAATTAATTAATTAAGTTAGTTTTATTTTGGGATAAAGTCTCACTAATTTATGTAGGGTGACTCTGGCCTTGAACCTGCAATCCTCCTGCCTCAGCCTCCCAAGTGGCTGGGATTATAGGCATGCACCATGGTGCTAGGCTCTTTTCTCCTTATTTTAAGGTAAATGCTATGTCTATATAGCCTTTAAATGGTTTATTAAAAATTGCTTCTACCTGCCCTCCTTACAAAAATCTCTGTATATAGATACAGAAGAGAAATGGGGCAAAATACTGACAATTGGTGAATCTAAGTGAAGGGTATTAGGGTGTTTCTTGTATATTCTTTCACTTTTTTTTGAGACAGTCTCGCTATGTAGCCCAGGCTGGCCTGGAACTTGTGTCAATACTCCTGCTTCAACCTTCCGAGTGCTGGGATCACAGGTCTGCGCTACCACGCTCGGCTTCTCCCACATTTTCCCTGTGAAAGCAGAATGCCATGTGCAGTGCTGCCTGGAAGCGGTGCAGCGTGTTGAGCCCAGCAGGCTGCCAGAGGAAGCTGAGTTTGGGATCTGGCATGAATCGCAGAGCAGAATGTTGTGTCTAGTGCTAGCGAACAGAGCAGAACGTGGCCCAAACATTCCCGGTGAATGCAGCAGAATGTGGTGCCCAGCTCTGAAGCACAGCCACGCAGGCTGGAACACCAAGCCCCGGGCGAGGGACTTGGGAATGTCCCAACTTCCCTAATTGGTAAGCATGGCTCACTGTGCCTTGACTGCCTGTATAAACTGCATTCCACTGTTTTACCTCAGCTAAGAGGACTGGAGGAGTCCATGGTATCTGGTGCTAGTAGTAAACAAAGCAGAATATTATATCTAGTGTCAAAAAGCCTGCAGCCACACGACTATGATCCCATCAGATGTCAGACGCTAAGCAGGGTCAGACATGGCTAGTACTTGGATAGGAGACCTCCTGGGAACACCAGGGGCTATAGGCTTGGGAGAAGGACCTGGCAATGCACTCCCAAAAAGCAATCAGCCACTGAAAACCCTATGAACAGCAGAGAAGCACTGACAATAGTGTTTCCTCTGTTGTACGTAGGGTCGCTATGAGTCAGACACCGACTCATCAGCACCTAACAACAACAACAAATGTTAAAAAGTGAACAAAGCAGAATGTTAGCAGTGAAAGGAACAGAATGTCACCTATTGTAAGGGTGACTGGAGGACAAACAGTGTCTTGGAATGAATGAAGTGGAATGCTGTGTCTGTGTTACAAGAGAATAGAACAGAGTGGTGTGTCTAGCCTAAGGGTAGATGGAACAAAATGCTGTGTCTAGTGTTAATAGTGAATAAAGCAGGATATGGATTAAGAGTTAATAGTGAATGTGGGGGTTCAGCTCAGTGCTAGAGCACTTCCTGGCATGTATGGGGCCATGGGTTCAACCTCCCCCCAGTACTGCAAAGAAAAAGAAATGAAGGAAGAAAAAAATCACAATGACATGATCACACCTAAAAATTAGCATTAATTCAATAATTACTATTGAATTGGAAATAATTGAATGAAAACAATTCAGGAATACCACAATATAGAGGCTGTATTTAAAATTTCCCAGCTTGTTAAAAATATAAATATGATATGAAATCCTACCAAGGATCGAATTCATACCGCATATGGTTTCTATATTTTGTCTCTTTCAATCTAGAAGAGTGAGTGCTGTGTTGGTTTTTCATGACATCGACTGTTCCATTGACTTTTAATATGAAACCAGCATTCTGTTTCATTTACCATCAACAATAGGCGCCACGCTGTCTTCTGTTCCTGCTTATGACAAAGCTCAACAGCACGTCCTTTGCATTATTAACACTCGACCTCAAGTTCTGCTACACTCACTTTCAGCACTTAAACCAGATTCTCTGATCACTATGACTACTTGACAACACATTCCGCTCTGGTCAATTGTAACAGCAGACAGCATAGAATTCTGCTTTCTTTTTGTTTCTTGCCCTACACTCAACATTCTGTTCCACTCGTGGTTAACACGGAACTCAATATTTGGCACTGGTTGTTGTTAATATTCAACTCCATTCACTTTTTTAAAATTCATTTACTTTTGGAAAGCATAAAACTCAGTGACTTTACTATATCCACAAAGTAGTACAACCCTATCTGTATAACTATCTACAGATAGTATCTAATTCCAGAATGTTTTTATCACCCCAAAAGAAACCTAATACTTATTAATAGGTGCACGTCACTACCTCCTCCTCTAAGTCAATGGCAAACATGAATTGATCCTTGCTATCTTCATGAGTCCCCCACATGTCTGTCAGTTTGCCGCACTGTGGGGGCTTGTGTGTTGCAATGAGGCTGAGCTCTGCCACTGCAACCTTGGATATGAGCAAGGTTACCCATGGTGGACAGGTTTTCAGCTGAGCTTCCAGACTAAGACAGACTAGGGAGTAGGACCTGGCAAGCCACTCCAGAAACAACTAGCCATTGAAAACCCTATGAATAGCAAAGAAACGCTGTCAGATATAGTGCTGGAAAATGAGGCCCCCAGGTTGGAAGGCACTCAAAAGACTACTGGGGAAGAGTTGCCTCCTCCGTGATGACGGAAATGGAGTAAAGCCCCAGGGTCCTCAACTTGCTGATGTGGCATGACTCAAAATGAGGAGAAACAACTGTAAACATCCATTAATAACTGGAACATGGAATGTACATAGTATGAATCTAGGCAAATTAGAAATTGTTAAAAGGTAATGGAGCACATAAACATTAACATTCTAGGCATCAGTGAGCTAAAATGGACCAGCATAGGCCATTTTGAGTCAGACAATCATATGATCTACTATGCTGGGAATGATAAACTAAAGAGAAATGGGGTTGCATTCATCATCAAAAAAGACATTTCAAAATCTGTCATGAAATACAATGTTGTCAGTGATAGAATAATATCCATACACCTACAAGGAAGGACAGTTAATATGACTATTATTCAGATTTATGCACCCACCACTAAGGCCACAAATGAAGAAAGGGAAGACTTCTATTAGCTTCTGCAATCTGAAATAGATCAAACATGCAATCAAGATGTACTGATAATCACTGGTGACTGGAATGCAAAGGTAGGAAACAAAGAAGAAGGCTCAGTAGTTGGAAAATATGGTCATGGTGACAGAAACGAAGCTGGAGATCGCATGATAGAATTTTATCAGACCAATGACCTTTTCATTGCAAATACATTTTTTCAACATCATAAATGCAGACTATACACATGGACTTCACCAGATGGAACATACAAGAATCAAATTAACTACATATGTGGAAAGAGACGATGGAAAAGCTCTATAGAAAATGTCAAAACAAGACCAGGTGCTGACTGTGGATCAGACCATCAACTTCTCATAGGCAAGTTCAAACTGAAGCTGAAGAAAACTAGAACAAGTATACGAGAGCCATGGTATGACCTTGAGTATATCCCACCTGAGTTCAGAGACCACCTCAAAAATAGGTTTAATGCATTAGACACAAATGACAGGAGACCATGACAGGAGACAGAAGAGTTGTGGCATGACATAAAAGATATCATTCAAGAAGGAAGCAAAAAGTTATTAAAAAGACAAGAAAAAAAGAAAAGACCAAATTACATGTCAAAAGAGATACTGGACCTTGCCCTCCAACATCAAGCAGCTAAAGCAAAAGGAAGACATGATGAAGTTAAGGAACTAAACAGAAGATTTCAGAAGGCAGCTTGAGAAGACAAAAACAAATATTATAATGACATGTGCAAGGACCCGGAGGCAGAAAACCAAAAGGGAAGAACACGCTCTGTGTTTCTCAAGCTTAAGGAAGTGAAGGACAAATTCAAGCCTCGAGTGGCAGTAGTGAAAGATTCTACAGGGAAAATATTAAGTGATGCAGGAAACATCAAAAGAAGATGGGAAGAATACACAGTCATTATACAAGAAAGAATTGGTAGATGAACAACCATTCTAAGAGGTTGCATATGAAGAGGAACCAATGGTGTTGAAGGACGAAGTGGAAGCTGCCTTGAAAGAACTGGCGAAACACAAAGCTCCAGGAATTGAGAGGATACCAATAGAGATGTTTCAACAAACAGATGCAGCACTGGAGGTGTTAACATGTTTATGCCAACAGATTTGGAAAACAGCTACTTGGCCAACTGACTGGAAGAGATCCATATTTGTGCCTATTCCCAAAAAGGGGGATCCAACTGAATGTGCAAACTATCAGACAGTATTATTAATATCACACACGAGCAAAATTCTACTAAAGATCATTCAGAAGCAACTGCAGCAGCATATAGACAGGGAATTACCAGAAAATCAAGTGGGATTCAGAAGAGGGCAGGGAACCAGGGACATCATTGCTGATGTCAGGTGGATATTAGCTGAAAGCAGAGAATATCAGAAAGATGTCTATCTATGTTTTATTGACTAAGCAAAAGCATTTGATTGTGTGGATCATAACAAATTATGTGTAACAGTTTGGAAAATGGGAATACCAGAACACCTAATTGTGCTCATGAGAAACCTGTACATGAACCAGGAGGCAGTTGTTCGAATAGAACAAGGAAACACTGAGTGGTTTAAAGTTGAGAAAGGTGTGCGTCAGGGCTGTATACTTTCACCCTATCTCTTCAATTTATACACTGAGCAAATAATCCGAGAAGCTGGACTTTATGAGGAAGAACACGGCATTAAGATTGGAGAAAGACTCATTAACAACCTGCGTTATGCAGATGACACAACTCTGCTTGCTGAAAGTGAAGAGAATTTAAAACATTTACTGATGAAGATCAAAGATCATAGCCTTCAATATGGGTTATGACTAAACATCAACAAAACAAAAATCCTTATGACTGGATCAGCACACAACTTCACAATGAATGGAGAAAAGATTGAGGTTGTCCAAGATTTTGCTTTGCTTGGTTCCTATAATCAACACCCGTGGAAGCAGCAGTCAAGAAATCAAAAGACGCATTGCTCTAGGAAAAGCTGTGGCAAAAGAGCTCTGTAGAGTATTGAAAAGCAAAGATGTCACATTGAAGACGAAGGTGCGTCTGACTCATGCCATGGTATTTTCAGTGGCATCATATGGTTGTGAAAGCTGGACATTGAACAAGACAGACAGAAAAAGAATTGATGCGTTTGAACTGTGGTGCTGGAGACATCTATTGAATATACCATGGACTGCCAAAAGAACCAACAAATCTGTCCTAGAAGAAGTGCAACCAGAGTGCTCCTTGCAAGCAAGAATGGCCAGACTGAGTCTTACCTATTTCGGACATGTAGTCAGGAGAGATCAATCCCTGGAGAAGGACATCATGTTTGGGAGAGTGGCAGGTCAATGCAAAAGAGGAAAACCCTCCACCAGATGGGTTGACACAGTGTCTGCAACAACTCTGTCTCTTAACTTAAACATAAATAAGGTCATTCACCTGGCACAGAATCGGCAAGTGTTTCTATCTGCTGTACATAGGGTCGCTATGAGTCGGACTCGACTAGACGACACCTAACAACAACAACAATATCTTCATGAGTTTACCTAGCCTGGATATCTAATATGAATGGAGTCATACAATATGGGCTTTTCATGATTGACTTCTTTCACCTAGCATGGTGTTTTCAAAGTTCATCCATATTATAGAATACATCAGTACTTTATTCCTGAACAATAGCTGATACTATTCCATTGTGTGGATACATAACCTTTTGTTTATCCAGTCAACAGTTGGTAAATATTTGGGTTATTTCCACCTTCTTGGCTGTTATAAATGCTGTCAGGCATGGTGGTGCATGCCCATAATCCCAGCACTCAGGAGGCTGAGGCAGGAAGATCACACTTTTGAGACCAGCCTGGCTACAAAGCGAAACCCTGTCTCAATCCCTCCTAACACACACACACACACACACACACACACACACACACACAGATTTGTTGCTATGTTTGTGTTACACCACTGTGAACAAACACCTGACAGAAACAACCAAAGGGTGAAAGGAGTTACTTTAGCTCATGGTTTCTGAGAGCTCAGTCCACGGTCACTTGGCCCCATGCACTGGGACAGAACATCTTGGTAGTGGGCACATGTGAAAGAGGATAAGGTTCTCTAGCTCATGGCAGATAGAAGACAGAAAGAGGAAGAAAGAGGGGCCCAGGACAAGATACAGCCCAAGGGTCACACTCCCAATGACCTTCTTCCTCCAGGAAGGTCCTATCTCCCAAAGTTTCCACCATCTTCCAAAATAGCACCACCTGCTGGACACCAAGCAGTCAACACATGAGCCTATGGGGGACATTTCATATTCAAACCATAATAGCTGCTATGATGAACATCTATGCACAAGGTTTTGTGTAGACATGTTTTTAGTTTTCATGGAATTTATTCTGGGAGAAGGACCCAGGAACCCACACCCCAAAAAATAATCAACCGTTAAAAACCCTATGAATAGCAGAGAAGTACTGACAATAGTGTTTCATCTGAGTACATAGGGTTGCTGTGAGTTGCACACCAACACGACAGCACCTAACAACAGAATATACTCAGCAGTGAAATTATTAGGTCGTATCTTAACTACATGTTTAACTTTCTAAAGAACTACCAAATCATTTTACAAAGTGGCTACACCATCTTATAACCCCAAAAGGGTTCCAATTTTTCTACCTCCTTACAGACACTTTGATGTTATCTTTTTATATTATAATCATCTCAGTGGATATAAAATGGTATCTCTACTTTTGATGTGCATTTTCCTAATGTTGAGCAACTTTTCATGTGCTTATTGGCAATTTCCGTGTCTTCTTTAGAGAAATGTTTGTATTTAAATCTCTTGCCTTTCCCCCACCCCACCCCACTCCGGAAACAGGATCTCACTATGTAACCCAGGCTGGCCTTGAATTCACTATCCTCATACCTCAGCCTCCCTAGTGCTGGGATTACTGGCATGCACCATCTTGCCTGATTCTCGTCTCCATTTGTACCCCTTTACTGGTATTATCAACTTAGTTGATGGGTGTCAGTTCACAGGGTTATCCAAAAGCCCAAACAACAAAAAAAAAACTTTTATTATTAAATATATTTGTTTTTAAGTTTTGATTATGTTCTGATCTAAACTAAAATCCCTTTCAAAAGTTATCAATATAACATTTATTAGTAATAACACTCATTACTTTAGCTAAAATAACTTCTATTTGTATAACAATAAATATCAAAAACTAAGAAATTGTTTAAGTCACAAAATTCTAATTGGTTTTCCCAGGTTTCAAAAAGTACAATAAAATCAAACTAAAACTAACACAGCAAAAAATAATCTTCTTTTTTCATAATGTATTTGTTGTTAGGTGCTATCAAGTCAGTTCTGATTCATAATGACCCTATGTACAACAGAACAAAACACTCCCTGATTCTGTGCCAGGCACATGATCTTTTTTATGTTGAAGCCCATTGTTGCAGACACTGTGTCAAGCCATCTAGCCTAGGATCGTCCTTTTTTTCATTGACCTGTCATTCTCCCAAACATGATGTCCTTCTCCAGGGATTGATCCCTCTTGCCTACATGTCCAAAATATGTAAGATGCAGTCTAGCCATCCTTGCTTCCAAGGAGCACTCTGGTTGCACTTCTTGTAGGATAGATCTGTTGGTTCTTTTGGCAGCCCGTGGTATATTCAATATTCATCTTCAGCACCATAATTCAAAAGCATCAATTCTTCTGTCTCCCTTATTCAATGTCCAGCTTTCACAATCATTTCATGCAACTGAAAACACCATGGCATGAGTCAGGTGCACCTTCATCTTCAATGTGACATCTTTTACTTTTCAACACTTTAAAAAGGTCCTTTGCCACGTCTTTTCCCAGTGCAATGCATCTTTTGATTTCTTGACTGCTGCTTCCACAGGTGTTGATTATAGAACTAAGTAAAGCAAAATCTTGTGCAACCTCAATCTTTCCTCCATTTATCATGAAGTTGCTTATTGATTCAGTTATAAGGACTTTTGTTTTGCTGATGTTGAGGTGCAATCCACACCGAAAGCTGTGTTCTTTGATCTTCATCAGTAAATATTTCAAATGCTCTTTACTTTGAGCAAGGAGAGTTGTGTCATTTGCATAAAACATATTTTTAGTGAATCTTCCTCCAATTATGATGCTGCATTTTTCTTCATAAAGTCCAGCTTCTTGAATTATTTGCTCAACATAGAGATTGAAGAGGTACGATGAAAGCATACAGCGCTGACACACACATTTCTCGACTTTAAACCAGGAAATGGAGCCAGGTGTGGTGGTGCATACCTGTTCTATTTTACAGATAAGATTAGTCTTAAAAATATTTTTCTGAGCCGGGCACTGTGGCGCGCACCTGTAATCCCAGCAGCTAGGAGGCAGAGGCAGGAGGATCGCAAGTTCAAGACCAGGGGCAGACTGCATAATTTAGCAAGACCCTGTCTCAAAAAAGTTAAAAAAAAAAATGGGCTGGAGGTGCAGCTCAGTGGTCCAAAGCATGCAAGCGAGAGGCCCTGGATTCAATCCCAAGTACTGGAAAAAAAAAAAAAAAAGGAAAAAAAACGGAAGTATTTCCTTGTTCTGTTCCAACTGCCTCCTGGTCAATGTATAAATGCCTCCTAAGTACAATTACTGCAGCCATAGTCCTGTGGCATCCGATCCCATCAGATGTCAGAAGCTAAGCAGGGTCAGGCCTGGTTAGGACCTGGGTGAGAGACCGCCTGGGAACACCAGAAGCTGTAGGCTTGGGAGAAGGACCCACCCCCTCCCAAAAATCAATCTGCCATTGAAAACCCTATGAACAGCAGAGAAGCACTGACAATAGTGTTTCCCCTGTTGTACAGAGGGTCGCTATGAGTCGGATACTGACTCGACGGCACCTAACAACAACAACAAGTACAATTAAGTGTTCTAGTATTCTCATTCTTCAAAGTGTTTTCCATAATTTTTTTATGATCCACACAGTCAAATGCCTTTGCATAGTCAATAAAACATAGACAGACCTCTTTCTGGTATTCTCTTCTTTCGGATAATATCCATCTGACATCAGCAATGATGTCCTTGGTTTCATGTCCTTTTCTCAATCTAGTTGGATTTTCCAAAGCAGTTCCCTATCTATATACTGCTGCTGTCTCTTTTGAATGACCTTTAGCAAAATTTTACTTTCATGTGATATCAATGATATCATTCAATAGTTTCCACATATAGTTGGATACACTTTATTGGGCATAGGCATAAATATGGATTGCTTCTAGTCAGTTGGCCAGGTAGCTATTTTCCAAATCTCCTGGCCTGAACAAGTAAGCACCTCCAGTGCTACATCTGTTTGTTGAAACATCTCTATTGTTAGTTCATCAATTCCTGGAGCCTTGTGTTTTGCCAATTCCTTCAAGGCAGCTTGCACTTCATCCTTCATTACCATTGATTCCTGATTGTATGCAACTTCTTCAAATGGTTCATCTATCAATTCTTTTTGGTATGACTTTCTGTATTCCTTCCATCTTCTTTCAATGTTTCCTGTGCTGTTTAATATTTTCCCTGTAGAATCCTTCACTATTGCCACTGAAGGTGTGAATTTTTTTCAATTCCTTAAGATTGAGAAAAACAGAGTGTGTTCTTCCCCTTTGGTTTTCTCTCTCCAACTCTTTGCACATGTCATATAATATTTAACTTTGACCTCTCAAGCTGCCCTTTGAAGTCTTTTGTTCAGCTCTTTAACTTTGTCATGTCTTCCTTTTACTTTAGCTGCTCCACTGACATTCAAGGGCAAGGTTTAGTGTCTCTATTGACGTGTAATTTGGTCTTCTTTTTTTTTTTTTTTTTCCTTGTCTTTATAAAACACTTAGGCTCATTTCCCAGCACTATATCTGGCAGTGTTTCTCTGCTATTCATAGAATTTTCCATGGCTGATTGTTCTGGGAGTGGGTTAGCCATGTCCTTCTCCCTAGTCTGTCTTAGTCTGGAAGCTCAACAGAAACCTGTTCACCATGGGGACCCTGCTGGTATCTATAATACTGATGACATAGCTTTCAGCATCACAACAACATGCAAACTCTCATAGTACAGCAAACTGACAGACATATTTTTCATGAGGTCAATCACAAAATATGGAAAATGACATGCAACTGTAATTAGTATAGTAGGGTTATATGTAATCACCAGGCACTTACCATTTTTTTTTTCTTGCCCAATTTCCTTGGCTAGACCTTACAATACAATGAAGAATAGAAATGGTGAGAGCAGACATTCTTGTGTTTCTCCTGATCTTGAGGAGAAAACTTCCCATCTTTCATCATTATGATTTTAGCTGTGGGCCTTTCATAGATGCCTTTTGCCCAGATGAGGAAATTCTCTTCTATTCCTAATTTTTCAGTGTTTTTTTTATCACAAAAGTGTTAAATTTTGCCAAATGATGTTTCTCAGGTGTTTAGACGATTGTGTGATATTTGTCTTTTATTTATTCATACAGTAACTTTTTATGACCAACTAATATTGCATTCCTGGGATAAATTCTACTTGATCATGGTGTGTAATCCTTCTGTTATGTTGCTGGATTTGGTTTGCTGGTATTTTATTAAGGATTTTTTTTTTTTTGTCTACATTATACAAGATAGTGGTACATAATTTTGTTTAGTGTCATGTCCTTGTCTGATTTTGTTACTGGTGTGATTCTGGCATCTTAACGTGAGTTGGCAAATGTTCTCTCCACTTCTACTTTTCTGAAAGAATATGAGAAGGATTTGTGTTAAATATTCTTTAATGTTTGGTAAAATTCACCAGATGAAGTCATCTAATCCTGCACTTTTCTTTGTTGGAAGTTTTTGGTCATGGATTTTTTTTTTTTTTTTTTTT
>VMDO01029283.1:6723-22908 GCA_007922755.1 Pedetes capensis | reverse complement strand
AGTCGCATCATATGGTTGTGAAAGCTGGACATTGAACAAGAGAGACAGAAAAAGAATTGATGCTTTTGAACTGTGGTGCTGGAGATGTCTATTGAATATACCATGGACTGCCAAAAGAACCAACAGATCTGTCCTAGAAGAGGTACAACCAGAGTGCTCCTTGGAAGCAAAAATGGCCAAACTGCGTCTTACATATTTCGGACATGTAGTCAGGAGAGAACAATCCCTGGAGAAGGACATCATGTTTGGAAGAGTGGTAGGTCAACGGAAAAGAGGAAAACCCTCCACCGGATGGATTAACACAGTGTCTGCAACAATGGGCTTAAACATAAATAAGATGGTTTGCCTGGCACAGAATTGGCAAGTGTTTCGATCTGCTGTACATAGGGTCGCTATGAGTCGGACTCGACTCGACGGCACCTAACAACAACAACAACAACAGCTTTCATAATCAAGATTAAATTATATCTTACCCCATGCTCTTCGGGTTAATTTATAGAAAATAGTGTTTCCTATTTTTATTGCCGCCATGTGTCTGTCAGCTTGTCATGCTGTAGGGGCTTGCATGTTGCTGTGATGCTGAAAGCTATGCCACTGGTATTTCAGATACCAGCAGGGCCACCCATGGTGAACGGATTTCAGGGCAACTTCCAGACCAAGACAGACTAGGGAGAAGGACTTGGCAGCCCATTCCCATAACAATTATCCATTGAAAATCTTATGCGTAGCAAAGAAGCACTGTCAAATATAGTGCCAGAGAATGAGTCCCCCAGGATAGAAAGCATTCAAAAGATGACGGGGGAAGAGATGCCGCCTCAAAGTAGAGTAGACCTTAATGATGGGGATGTTGTAAAGCCCCTGGGACCTCCATTTGCTGACGTGACACAACTCAAAATGAGAAGAAACAGAGTGACTGCAACAATGGGCTCAGACATAAAAAAGAGAGTGTACACAGCACAGTGTCAAGCAGTGTTTCGTTCTTTGTACCTAGGGTCACTATGAGTCAGAGCTGACTCCATGACACCTAACCACAACATTTTTATCACACCCATATAACATGAAGTAGTTAAACAGTATTTTTAAATGTTTGCTGTAGAAACAAGTACACTTTGTAATTTTTTATTTGGAGAACTATTTCCTAAGCTCCTAATTAAGTAACTTTGAGACTTTGATTTCTGCTTCAGCAAAAATGCATTGAGAACCACTGTGTGACCAGCTGTGGGTACGTGAGGATAAATAGAGGACCAAAAAATAATTCAGTGGCTAGTGTAGGGGTAGGGAATCCTAGAGCTCACAGCTTGGTGGAGGCTTCAGGACGCCTGTGTGTACTCATAGGCGGGCTGGACCTGCTCCTGACATCTGGGGTGGGCGAGAGGGGGCGGGTGGAAATCTGTCTGGCATGAAACCCGCACAGAACAATTAGTATATCGTATTTTGTCAGATCTCTCCCCGGTATTTTGTCTGTGACTCTGGAAGCCTTCCCAAGTGGTAGCTCATCAGTTTCTGCAAAAGATGGGTTTTTAGTCTGGTGGGTATGCATAAAAAGGAACTCTATAAAGACAGCCTGGAAGAGTTCACAATAAAAATTTAATTACTCCCTCTTATCTTGTTGTTGTTGTTAGGTGCCGTCGAGTCGGTATCCGACTCATAGCGACCCTCATAGGGCTTTCAATGGCTGACTGTTTCGGGATTGCCTTGGGAGTGGGTTGCCATGTCCTTCTCCCATTTTGCGGTGCTGGGAATCGAACTTGGGAACTCGGAGACTGCAGCGCAGCACTCTACCAACTGAGCTAAATCCCAGCCCCATGCCTCTTATCTATAGATTACAAATTAAGCCATTAGAAACATTGCAAAATTGTAATGATTACCCAAAACACAAACATGATATTGATTATGGCAGCTGTCAAAAATATATCGTGGAGTTAAAAAGAAATACTAATGCCAGCACGTTGTAGAACTCCTGTATGAACTTGGGAAATACCAGTGTAAATAGACAGATGTATTTATGTTGGTTTCTGCTTTCTGCGCCCTCCAGGCTCCTCAGTGGTTAGAAAGCGATTCCTGTCAGAAGTGTGAGCAGCCCTTTTTCTGGAATATCAAGCAGATGTGGGACACGAAGACACTGGGGTTGAGACAGGTGAGTAGCCAATGTTGAATCGCCACTGCATTGATCGTGTATTTCATTATTTGTATAATCAATCTGTCCTTTTCTTGGAATTACACTTTGTTGTTGGAAATATCATTATTATTATTATTACACTTTTTATGTCACTACTGTGGAACTAACAATGAGCATGACCTTTCCTGGGAGACTTATTACCTAGGAGTTCCATTGTTTGTGCTGCATTGGAAAAGCAGGGATGCGTAGAAAATCCCAAGAACTTGTTTTTAGATTGATAAAAGATCCTTCAATTTAGGGCTATTACTTATTAGAGTAAGCATTTTATACCAGCCAAGTATAAAATTAGAATAAATTAGGGCATACCTGCCCAACTGAGTAGAGAAGATCTTTATTTGTGTCTATTCCCAAGAAAGGGATTCAACCAAATGTGGAAATTATCAAACAATATCTTTAATGTCGCATGCAAACAAAATTCTGCTAATGATCATTCAGAAGCAACTGGAGCAGTAAATAGACAGAGAACTGTTGGAAAATGAAGCCAGATTCAGAAGAGGGTGTGGAGCCAAGGACATGATTTCTGATTTAGATGGATATTAGCCAAAAGCAGAGAGTACCACAAAAATGTCTATGTCTTATTGACTATGCAAAGGCATTTGACTGTGTGAATTGGAACAAAATATGGATAAAACTGCGAAGAATGGGAGTACCAGAGTACTTAATTGTATACTCAAGAGGAATCTGTATATGAACCAGGAAGCAGTGTTCAAACAGAACAAGAAAACAGTGCCTGGTTTAAAGTCGACAAAGGTGTGTGTCAGGGCTGTATCCTTTCACCAAACCTCTTCAATCTCTATGCTGGGCAAATAATCCAAGAAGCTGGGCTTTATGAAAAAGAACCTGGCATCAGGATCAGAAGAAGACTCATTAACAACCTGCGTTATGCAGATGACACAACTTTTCTTGCTGCAAGTGAAGAGGATTTGAAACATTTACTGATGAAGATAGAACAACACAGCCTTCAGTATGGATTGTGCCTCATCAACAAAACAAAAATCCATACAGCTGGATCAGTATGCATCTTCATGACAAATGGAGAAAAGATTGAAGTTATCCAAGATTTTGCTTTACTTTGTTCTAAAATCAACACCATGGAAGCAGCAGTCAATAAATCAAAAAATGGATTACCTTGAGAAAATCTGTTGCAAAACACCTCTTTAAAGTGTTGAAAAGTGAAGATGTCACATTGAAGATGAAAGTGTACCTGCCTCATGCTGTGGTATTTGCAGTGGCATCATATGGTTCTGAAAGCTCGATGTTGAGTAAGGTAAGGGAGATAGGAGAAGAACTGATTCTTTTAAATTATGGTGCTGAAGATGAATATTGAATATACCATGGACTACCAAAAGAAGCAACAGACCTGTCCTAGAAGAAGTACAACCAGAGTGCTTCTTGGAAGCAAGGATGGCTAGACTGTGTCTTACGTATTTTGGACATGTAGTCAGGAAAGACCAATCCCTGTAGAAGGATGTCATATTTGGGAGAGTAGCAGGTCAACAAAAAAAAGGAAGACCGTCAACTAGATGGATTGACACAGTGTCTGCAATTATAAGATTAAACATAAAAACAATCATGTGCCTGTCACAGAATTGGGGAGTGTTTCATTTGGTTGTACATAGGGTCGCTACGAGTTGGTTGTGACTCAATGGCACCTTACAACACGAACAAGGGCGTACAGTTATATGCCTTATGATGACACAGATAAGAAGTAACCATTTAGTCCTCAGTGAGGTGGTCTGTGACCCTATGAATTTTAGATTATTCTAATTTATCTCTGTATTCATAGACCTGGAACATTTTTATTATGTTTTGAGTCTCATTTCTGATTTTTTAAGTTAAGGAAACATGCTCTAAAGAACCCTATAATTCCAGAGGTGATGGTGGCACTAGACATTCATTTAATACTAAGGTTCTACAACAAAATGTATTTCTATAGCAATCTTGAAGGTTGAATATGAATTTGTGCAGGTGAGTAAAAGAGAATGAAATTGTTGTTCCTTTTTTCACTGGTTGCACCCCTGTGAGGGACTACCCTAAAGTTTGTATGTGTTAATAAACCTGGTTTGATTTTGCTCACAAAGATGCTGTACAATAACGTGTAATATGAGACTAACAACCAGTGCAGGAACTATTTTAGTGCTCATAACCAGCCAATGCTCTGATACAGCCTCTGAATTCTGTTATCAGCTGAGTTCTTGCAATACATATCTACTTGTCAATAGTGTGTTACAATTGGTGGGTGAAGTATTTCAGGGGAAACAAACAATGAATTTTACTCTTACGTACTAACAGCTAATAGAAGAGAAAGAAAGGGTATTGGTTGCTAAACTTTTAGTGGTTAAAGAATACGTTAAGATCAATAATAATAGTTGGTCTGTTTTGAAATGTTCCTGAATGTTATTTCCTGAATCACAATCTGAGAGATTAAAAGAGCATTGCACCCCATTAGGGCATATTACATTTAAAACTTATTTTAAAACTTTTCTTTGATGGATGGCCAATTTTACTTCTCAGAATCTGTAGTGGTTGGGGTCCTAAATGAACTTGAACTTCGTTCAATAGTTTTGTTTGCTAACATGGAGACAGATAATACAGAGGAATAAAAAGCAGCATTTGACCAATAAAGGAAGGTAATTTGGAGATCCTTGACTGGTGCTGAAATTGTCTTTTGAGTGTCCATTGATGTACTGATTGAAGGTGATTTTATGAAGCATATCTTCCCTGGTCCCATGCCCTACTTTAAAGGGAAGCCTCTTGTATTAACACAAAGCTAACTCCTGTTTTTCTCCCTATCACGATGGAAGCATCACTGCAGGAAATGCGGGCAGGCCGTCTGTGGGAAGTGCAGCAGCAAGCGCTCCAGTTACCCTGTCATGGGCTTTGAGTTCCAGGTCCGAGTTTGTGACTCCTGTTATGACTCCATCAAAGACGAAGAGTAAGTGCTTCACATCTTTGCCTTACTGCCTTTTACCACTCCCCCAACCCCCATCTGATGGGTTCCTGAATAGGGATAGCAGGAGAAATGATCCAGATAAGTTTTTTACCAAGAAATTTATCTCCCTGGACTTTCATAAACCATTCCTAAAAGATCCTGTCCTAGCTTTATGACTTTGACCACTACTGTTTATCTCCATCTGCCCCATTGGCTGGGACAGATGTCTCCTGAGCACTGTGGGGACTGCCAGGATCAGTCCAACAGCTGAGTGGGCATTCCTGAGCGCCACAGCCCACAGGGTTCCATGCAGTAACAGGCCCTTGTGCATGTGGGTGGAAGAGACTGTATACAAAAACATCTAGTGCCCTGACCTTTTCCACACATGCATGCATATTAATTACTAAAGACCAATACTCTTTCTTCTTCAAATATCTGACCTATGAGTTTGTTCTTAAATAACTATGTGTGTGTAAGACCTCTGCTACATACCCTGATGTGCCCGGCCTCTGCAGATCCATGAGGGCGGCTGGAAGCACCATTATCATTTCTTTCCCTTTGAATCACTGTTTACAGTAATAGGCTGGGAAGCATTGGCAGAAGCTCCCCTTGGAAAGCCAGTCCCCACTGGTGTTGGCCCGTGACCTCATGATGAGGGGAAGCCTGCTGGCTGCAGAGCAGTGCACTGATAGAGCGTGCTGCACCTGGGGAGCAGGAATCCTGGGATCCCCGCTTTCTGGTGCACATTTTCCCCAAGCCATAGATCTCATTCAGTGCAGTTCCTCTTCTGTATCACAGACTCGTGTTTTTATGTGTCAGTCTTTCCAGTAAAAAAAAAAAAATCAGTTATTTTGAATGTCTTATAAAAGCTTTTGCCTGCAGCCGTGCCACTGTGGTGTCTAATCCCATAAGATATCGGAAGCTAAGCAGGGTTGGGCCTGGTTAGTACTTGGATAGGAGACCACCTGGGAACATGAGGTGCTGTAGGCTTGGGAGAAGGACCTAGCAACCCACTCCCAAAAATTGATCTGCCATTGAAAACCCTATGAACAGCAGAGAAGCACTGACAATAGTGTTTCCCCTGTTGTATGTAGGGTCGCTATGAGTCAGACACCAACTCTACGGCACCTGATAACAACATAAAAGCTTTTATAAACAGTCTTTTGATTTATGTTGCTTTTGTTATCCCTTAAGTATAAAGTTAGTTTTTTTCAAAACCATAACCACATTTTTAGAAGTAGATTTTAACACCGTTATTATAAAGTGTTTGTATCATGTGTATTGCTAAAAACCAACCAAACAAACAACAGCAGCAAAAATCCATATCCCTTAGCTCCAGGGACAGCCAGGCGAACTTCAGTGATCTCTCTTATCTTTGTTAGTCGGACTTCTCTAGCAACTTTTCATGAAGGAAAACATAACATTACCCACATGGCCATGGACATTGCCCGAGGACTGATGGTAACCTGTGGGACGGACCGCATTGTAAAGGTGAGCTGGCCCAGTCGTCTGTCAGCGTCTCAGCTCAGGTTGCTCCATCTTTATGCTGTTGTTGGGCTTGAGACATTTCTAGTACTGTTGCCCCTTCTGACTGGCAAGCTTGCCTTCATTTTTTATAAGCAATCAAGCGCCAGTTTGAAACCCTGAGTAACAATGCAGCCTGTGTGTTTCCACGCCCTCAATGGCTGTTCATCTCTGTGATGTTTCCTTTCATCTTGAGGGTCTGGCTGAGTTTGCTGGAGAGGGCCTGGCAGCCTGTAGATCAGGTGGGTGGCCTGGGCCTTCACTGGCCCCATCTCTAGGCTTTCCTTTCTTGGGTAACATTCCTTTACATACTACCCAGAAGGTGTCCTAATTTTAAAGAGTAACCTTCTTCACTAAATCTCTGGGTAACTAACAGAGATTAGAAGTAAAAGTTTTATACTTAGTACCCCTCTCTTGAGTTGCGAAATGATAAAATGTTTTGTAATCCCGACAGGCTGGTTTTTTTTTTTTTTTTTAAATGAATCTATAGTAAAACATACGGGCTGGAATTTAGCTCAGTTGGTAGAGCGCTGTGCTGCAGTCTCTGAGCTCCCAAGTTCAATTCCCAGCACCGCAAAAATGGGAGAAGGACCTGGCAATCCACTCCCAAGGCAATCCCGAAACAGCCATTGCAAACCCTATGAGGGTCGCTATGAGCCGGATACTGACTCCACGGCACCTAAGAAGAACAATCTTAGAGGTTTTATAATAAGAGTTGAGAACGAGGGAATGCATTATTTGATACCTTTTCAAGGTTGGCAGAAGTAAGTTTGTTGGTGTTGACTCTTTGACATTAGACCCCGCGATCAGTGCTGCCTTCTCTGTATCTTATTTCTTCGTAGATATGGGACATGACGCCTGTTGTGGGCTGCAGTCTGGCAACTGGGTTTTCTCCACACTGATACAGGAGCTGGGTGACGTCTACACCGTACAAACAGCGACCGCCACCAAATGAAGTCTTTCCCATGTAGCTCGACAGCCACTGTCACATGAATGGACAGTAGCCACCTACAAACAAATCAGCATTTCTTAAAACAAAAATTTGTAAAGGTGTGTCCGGGGGCATTGTGGAACGTACCTACGGGGACTAAAATGGAAAAGCTCGGTCTGTAGGGGTCCCCTGCGGAGTGGACAGGCTTCAACGACACTTCCTCGCCAACAGTGAGCTAATGCGTAAGGAAAGAGTAATCTAGCAGGTGAGAAAAGTGAACAAACGAGTTAGTGCTTAGAACTCTTTTAAAGCAGTCCCAAGTCCAAACACGTGTCCGCTCAGCCTAGCGGGCCTCCGAGAACCCGTGAGGCCCTCTGTTGTCAGGGCAGGCGCTCTAGGGAAGAACTTGTTCTCTCTTTCTCCAGGGAAAGCACCAAGAACGTAAGAAACCCAGGGTCTCTCCCTCCGTGCTGGCAGTGTGTGAATACTGTCTGTCCTCAGCTGTTGGTAAACTTCTCAAACGTAGCAGCCGTTCTCTTCAGGTAGTGCATAGTCTGCTCTTAGCATCCGGCTCGCTTAGGTTGCTTCTCTTCCAGCCAGTGTGCCGCGGATGAACCTTTGCAGCTGTCATGTAACCGAGACAGCCCACCTTCTCCCTTTTCCCCAAATGTGCTCAGAGGACAAAGCTTTTTTATGGTGCTGTTAACATGAGAGTCACCCAAAGCCACCTGACGTTTTCTCATTGTAGCCAGTGACAACTAATGGAAAACCCACCTACAGCATGGTGGTGATGGGAACCGATCAGTCTGGTTAATGGGACAGCCCACCCTGCTAACAGACACAGTCTGTGTGTTGTCCCAGGATGAGCCCCTTCCATTGTGTGTTCCAAAGCTTTTAAATGATGTTGACTTTTATTTGTAACTAGTATTATTCATATCCCATAGGAGGAAACTCACGGCCCAGAGCTGTAATCATCAATCAAGTCTTGTATAGTAATTCCTGACTTGTAAATCACTTTAATAGCAGCTGGCACAGTTGCTGTTTAAAATGCATTTTTAAATCTTTTGACCACAGAGTATCAGGATGAGGATAAAATAAGGAATAGGGAGCCTATTTTTATGACTCAAATATTTATGTGTATGTTTGACAGTAGCAAGTATCTGTTCCTTTAGAGCTATGCAAGTGAGTGGAGAAGGACCTACTTTTTTAAACGATAAAAGTAAAATAGTAATGGTATCTTTGTTAGTCTTCCTAATGGATATTGATTTAAAAACTTTATGGTCATTCTGTATGATAAAGTGAAAGGACTAAATCTGCTTTATTAACATGGCTTGCAGGGACAAAAAATTTTGAACAGGCAATTAAACTAAGACATCTTAATGGCCGTGTGACATAAATAACAAGAAAATAAAGACAGTCCCTGTTCTAGAATGATCTGCTGACTTGTCTTCAGAAATGAGAGTGAAGAGTGTTGTTGTTCTTTGTAACTTTTGTGTTATATCACCAGGAAAAGATGTCTTCTTTTAAACATTCCTTGTAGACTCCACAAAATGTGTGTCACTCGCATAGTTTGGAAGAAGAATCCGATGCTGGTAACTTTTAAGCCACATTGCTGAACGTTCAGCCTGTGTTCACTTTCGTTTGGTTAGTTGCTCGGCCCATAAAAAGGTGCTATCCTGGGGATTTTATTAAGTCCTGAAAGGAAAATAGAATATGATCGAGCTTTTGCTCTGTGGAAGAACACTGCGCTGTGGTTTGGTTTTTCTTGAACTTCTGTAAAATGTGACTTTCTGACGTCTGTGGTAGATTGAACAGAATATCACAGCTGCTACGAAGACTCGATAGCTTTCAAACGTTCTTATTTTTAAAAAATTCTTGATAAAACCCCGGTGTTCCATACAGAATATAAAGTTATTTTAGGTATCCTAGGGGGTTAATAAAAATCAAGGAGGAGATTTATATTTAAGGAAGAATTGGGGTGGGGGACCTTAGAACAGGAAAGGTGCCTGGTAGATATAGTTTTCTTGTCACCTGAGCCTGTGATCCCTTTCCTTTTTAAAAATGTACATGCCAGGCTTATCTTGTCTCCATCATATGTTAGGTAGCAAATAGGGTAACAGTTTTTTACAGAGGTGGGCGAATATTTTCTCAACTCTACTGACTAGGCACACTAGGAAAGTGCAGATAGGCATATGGTTATTGCCTTATTTTGAGTGTGTTTCTCTTAAACGGGTCACTTAAGATAGTTCTTCAAGTAACAGTTTACTGGTTCTTTTCATTCCTGAATCTTCAAGGAAATTTGTACAACTAGGGATTTAAGAACTATAGGATGTTAGAGAAGATCCTTGTATTGAGATCTCGTATGTATGTAATATGGAAATGCCAGTTCTTCATTATCAACATGTTTTAAAATTGTCCTTTACTGGTTCAAGTGATAGCAATACCCCCGTAGCAATAGGTAGAAACAAATTATTACTCGTTACACTGTAAATCTCCATTTAGTACGTCCTAGTTCTTTCCGTCTACCTAGAAGATATAGACAGACGCTCTTTGCTCTATAACATGTCACTTTGTTCTTCCCCTCAATAATTCAGTTTGTTAGCACCCAAATTTTTAAACTGTTGGAACTGACCCACATCTGTAGTAAAAACCATAGCTCAGACCCGAGAAGATATTTTCTAAAATAAATTTTCATTAAAGTACTTTCTACTTCTATTGCTGAATCTGGTATCCCCTAAAAAATAAGGAACTAGTTCCTGTTAATGGTAAACCCTCTGCTCATTATAAATGCGAAGCTTAACAAATAAGTAATACATGCTATATTCATTGAAGTGTCTATTGCTTAATTGTTAATTGTGAGCAGATTATTGTATGCCTTGTCTATTTTCTGCAGTTTACTATACAATAATTCTTTGAATAAGTTGAAGTTTATTGTGCAGCAAATTTATATTAGAGTACAATTTAAAGTGTTTTTCTCTACCCACCTTTTTGACTTGGGAAGCAAAAGATGATGTTAATTAATTAGTATACTTTGTTCTTGTACCAGCTATGTTTCTATATGGTGTCCTGTATATCCCAGAGAGGCTAGAAAACATTGTCCTTTGCTCCTATTTGTGGGTTCTGTTTTTGTGTTTTGTTTTGTTTTTTTGAGAATATGCATACAATAAAATATTCCTTGCTTGTTACTGTGTTGGTAATTTAGCATTTGCCACATTTGATCTAGACATAGGGCAATAGTAATATGAGTCACTTATTTGGCACCTTCTGTTTGCTGGGTGCTTTACTTACATTATCTTTTTCAATCCTGGCAACACTTCTGTGAGTCTTTCTCCCATTTTCATTTTACAGATGAGAAAACCAAGAAGATTTTGTCTATCTTTCCATGCGTTTGACTTGAAAGCACATGCCTTCTGCACGTGTCTCGCCTTACTGTGCCAGTTTGTCATGATGTTGCATATGAGGGAGGTGGGCAGTATGGTCTCTTGTTAAAGTTTGGGGAGGCTGTTTGAATCACCAGTCAGGATAGCTCAGGATATCTCTGACTGTGCAGGATATCTCTGACTATGCAGAGCTGTGTGGAGACACCACAGCCCCATCTCTGCTTTTCTTTTTTCTTTTTCTTTCTTTTTTTTTTTTCCTTTTTTTTTTTTTTTTTTTTTTTTTTTTTTTTTTTTTTTTTTTTTTTTTTTTTTTTTTTTTTTTTTTTGCGGTACTGGGAGTTGAACCTAGGGCCTTGTACTTGCGTGCTCTGCAAGTGCTAGACCACTGAGCTGCACCCCAGCCCATTTTTTTGCTTTTTGAAACAGGGTCTCACTAAGTTACACAGACTGCCTCTGGTCTTGAACTTGCAATCCTCCTGCCTCTGTCTCCCGAGCTGCTGGGATTATAGGCGTGCGCCACCACACCCGGCTTGCCACCTCTGCTTTTCTACCTCAACATCTGTCTTGTGAGTGAAGCCAGGGCAGTTCAGACCCAGGGGAACTGATTCCTCTGCTAAAGCAGGAAAGAGATTGGCTGAAACATTAAAGTCAGATTGCTGTGTGTTTCTCAAAAATAGATTCAGCTTTCTTTTCTGTCAGCATCAAAAATTTTTTTTATAAGAGGAAAAAGAAAATAAGAAGATAGTACCATATGATATGAAATGAGGGATACATAATGGATGGTTTGTCCATGTCAAACAGTGTATCTCCATGTTAATATCTGTAATTGCTGTTTGGTTGCTGTATGCATTGGCTGTGTGCCCTTGGGGCTCTTGGTGGAATCTCATGTCTCCAGCCATCTGAGGTGATGTTAGGCCTTGTGAGGTGCTTTGCAAACACAGTAGAAGCTTTTCATTGTGGATGAGAGGCTCTCTGCTGTGACTGTTTATTCCATGGCAGTCATGGAAGCGTGTGTGGGGAGAGAAGTGTGACACGGAGCCATGCCATAGGACACAATTGCCCTGGACTGGAGGTGGACTTGCCATAAGCAAGAATCAGTTGTCATTGTTTTAGTCCACAGAGGCAAGAGTGCGCGTGAATTGGGGCCAGAAGATGGGTGGCAGGGGAGGAGTGGCTGGGGGTGTTTGTATGTGTGCATGGGCATTTGTGTGTATATGTGTGTGTGTGTGTGTGTGTGTGTGAACTGCTATATAATCTAGCCTGGATAGCAGTATTCCATGTTTGCATTATGGAATAAACCATCCTTTTTTCCTACCAGTCCCATGTTGAAATTAGAGTATACCGTTTGGAATCCCTTATCTAAAGTGTTTGGGGCCACAAATGTTCCAGATTCTGGAGTTTTTTGAATTTTGGGATATTTGCATAGACTTTACCATTCAAGTGTCCCTATTCCTGAAATCTGAAAAGCTCCAAAATGTGAAACTTTTTGAGTACAGACATGATGCTCTTGGATCATTTCAGACTTTGGATTGATTATTTATTTACTTACTTACTTACTTATTGTACTTGTGGGTTAAACCCAGGGCCTCGTACATACTGTGCAAGTGCTCTAGCATTGGGTTGTACCTGGAGCCCATTTATTTTTTATTTGGCTCAAGGTCTCTCTGAGTTACACAGGCTGCGTCTGGCCTCAAACTAGTGATCCTTTTGCCTGTGCCGCTCAAGTCACTGGGATCACAGTCATGTGCCACCATGGCTGGCCGTCTTTGGATTATGAATTAGGGATGTTCAACCTATATATGTTTAGATTATTTATAATTTTAATTAAAATATTAAATATTGGTAGATTGTCTATTCCTCTTTACCCATTTTTCCAATTCTTTCCTTAGGATAAATTCTTAGGTCTAAGAATATACATATTGTAAGTTTTTAATTATTATTCCTTTTTTGTTGTTGTTGTTCCCTTTGCTAGATCCATCCCTCCTTCTTTCCAGTCCTTAAATTGTCCCTTCTACGTTTAGTTTAATTGAGCTTTTTATTATGTTTCAATGTATGTATAGGATTTTTTCTTTCCTTTAAGTTTGATTCAGTTCCCACATATGAGTGAGAATGTATGGTATTTCTCTTTTTGGGCTTGTGTTCATTCACTTAAGATGATTTTCTCTAGTTCCATCCATTTTGCTGCAAATGACATCATTTCATTTTTTAAATTATTGAGTATTATTCTGTTGTGTATATGTACCATTATTTTTTATCCATTTTTCTGTTAATGGGCACTTTGGTTGATTCCATATTCTTGCCATTGTGAAAAGTGCTGCATTGACTATGGAGATGCAGGTGTCTCTGTGGTATGATGAGTCATCTCCCTTTGGGTATATTCCCAATAGTGCTATAACTGGGTCATATGGCAGATCTATTTTTAGTTTTCTGAGGTACCTCCATATTGATTTCCAAAGTGGTTGAACCAATTTGCAACCCCACCAGCAGTGTAAGAGGGTTCCCTTTTCTCCACAACCTTGCCAGCATTTGTTATTTGTTTTATTGATCTTGGCCATTCTTACTGGAGTAAGGTAGAATCTCAGAGTTGTTTTGATTTTCATTTCCCTAATGGCTAGAGATATTGAGCATTTTTCGTGTGTTTCATGGCCTTATGAGCTTCTTCATTTGAGAACTGTCTTACTGCTCTTATCCTCACACTATTACCAACACTCATATTTGTTCCTTTGAGTAATCAATTAAAAAGGTCTCAGTGTCTTAATATATGGAATTCCAGTTACTTTACAAGACAATCATTTCAGGTTCCCGTGGAAAACTGAAGATTCAAGTTCTGGTCTATCTGGCCTCAGAGCCCATGCTCATTTTTCTACTACCTCTTCTTAGCTCTTCTATTTTTGGGGAAAAAAATTATATCCTGAATTTGCCATTCTGGAGGAAGAAAAAGCAGCAGGAATTTCTAAACACTATTAGCAAGGGCAGTATGGTTTTGTATATCAGCATATTTTTTGGAACCTGATAATCTAATGTCAGGAGACACATTAGAACTCTATTCACCACTCATATTTTTCTGTCTAAAATCATGAATCATTGGTGGTACTGGTAGGTAGCTTCTGTGATGATATTTATAATGCCAAGTTCATTACAAACCAATTATTTATTTCCCATGTACCATAAAGAGCAGTGATTCTTAATCTGTGTTTTATGATATTTTACTATTTTTAAGTTATGTGGAACTATTATAGAACTCCTTCTAGAAGTAAAATTTATTTTTAGCTGAAGGAGATTGACATGAACGCACAACAGAGAATGTGGAGGTGTTCCTACATCAAGCTAATGAATTTGAAAAACCTGGAAGTCACTTTAGTAGTGATGGCCCTTAAACCCATGACACTCTTAAGGTATTTTTGCTTAAATCTGCCATCGGAATGCGGATCATCATCTGTTCCTATAATATTTGAGAATTGGCAATGGCTTGCATATTCTGCCGTGAAAATCAAATCCAACTAATAAACTCACAAGACAATCCTATGATTTTAGTATTTCACAGTTTCAGGTATAACTTCCTTTTTAAATAAGTCTGACATTAAGTTTCAACAAGATAATAGTGAACCAGATATTTTAAGAGCTATAGATTATTTCAGTTAACTCTGTGATATCAAAATGTGCTTGCACAATTTTTGAATTCAACATCCCCTAACTCAGATAAAGATAAAATCTCCCATCCAATTACTAACCAGGCTGCTAAGCTTCTGAGATTTGATGGGATCGGATGCCACAGTGGTATTGCTGCAGGCACAAGATTTTGAGGGTTTATTTGTTTTGACCATGTTGAATCCAGTTGAACTAACCCAGAATGGAACAATCACATTCAGATTTTTACATTGGTCAAATATTTTTCCCATTATGCAATGAAAATTATGCACCATAATTAGAGCATTCAGAAGTTACGAGTTACTAAATTTTCAGTTTTCTAAGTGCACTAAAGTAGCTGCCTATTATGTATGTATTATATTTTATGTGCTTTTGTTGACACAACATCATTCATTGAGAAGAACATCAGTAAACAAAGGAAAGATGACCACTCTTAGGGAGTTTACCTTCTTGCAGAGGGAGGACAAGTAACAATTGATAAATTATAGAGTATTCTAGAAAATAATACATGCTGTGAAGAAAAGAAATGGTTTCTAGAAGCATAATACAGGTGGTGGGTGTGATGGGAGGGCAACTTGCCAAGTTAAACTGAGTGAGCAGAGTGATACATATGTAAAGATTTTTTTTTCAGTGCTCAGGAGTTGAACGCAGGGCCACAAACATACCCCCAGCCCATTTTTTATTTGATTCAGCATCTCACTGTTACACAGGCTGCCTCTGGCCTAGAATTTGCAATCATCCAGCCTCTACCTCTCATGTTGCTGGGATTACAGGCATGCACCACCACACCTGGCTACGTATAAAGAATTTAGAGGTGAGGGAGATGGCTAAGCTGAAATCAATGAAAAAGATCCCAGGCAGAGAAAATAGCTAGAACAAGCAAGCTGGATGTGTCTGGGGAAGGGCAAGGACGAGAGTAGTTGCAATGGATTGAGGGAGAGGGAGCATTTTAGTAGAGAAGGTGAAAGGTCAGTGTGGGGGGAGATTGGGTAGGCCTGGTACGCTATTACAAAGCCATTGGCTTTTCCTAAGAGTGAGGGGCGAGCCATCAGATGGCTTGGAGTGTAGGAGTGATGTGATCTTGACTTGAGTGGTGGCCGGTCATGCCGGGACCTCTGCTGCATGATCTGTCAGGGTAGGTGGACAAGTGGGAAGGCTACTGAAGAGGCTGTGGAATATCCCAGGTAAAAAGTGATTGCAGCATGGTCAAGGTCAAAGTCAAGTGGGCCTGTGGTGGTGATGGGGATGAGAAGTCATGGGCTGGACAGATTTTGATGAAAGAGCCAGTATGATTTTCTGATGACCTGGATGTGAGGTGTGAGTGAAATCAGGAAATCGAAGAAGACTCAAAGTTTGGCTTAAACAACTGGCAGGTTGGAGCTGCTATGTTGTTGTTGTTGTTGTTGTTGTTGTTAGGTGCTGTTGAGTCGGTATCCGACTCATAGCGACCCTCTGTACAACAGGGGAAACACTATTGTCAGTGCTTCTCTGCTGTTCATAGGGTTTTCAATGGCAGATTGATTTTTGGGAGGGGGTTGCCAGGTCCTTCTCCCAAGCCTACAGCTTCTGGTGTTCCCAGGCGGTCTCCCAT
>VMDO01029282.1:0-22814 GCA_007922755.1 Pedetes capensis | reverse complement strand
AGGCAGCTCCTTCTGTTTTTGACAGCTCTGCCGAATGGATTTCTTCCTCGAGCCAAAATCTATTTCCTCCTGACTTCCACCCACGGGCAAGGAGCCACGTGCAGGAACTGTGATATTTCTCCAGTGCCTTTCAGGTGTTTAAAGGAACCTAATTTCAGTTGAAAGCAAAGGTAACCGCTTCCCCCAACCGCACAGAGGTATAACACAGGCCGCTGAGGGGTTTGGTTTAGGCAAGGTGAAAAAAAACATTTTTTTTTTATTGGTTGCCAACACTGAAAAACCTAGAGGGTTCATATAAATTGTAGAACTCAAGTCACTAAAATTTGAAGTCCTGGCAATACTGAGCCCTAATCTCACTATTCCTTTGCACTAAGGACACTGAAAGATAGATATTGAGTGGGCAACTGCCACTGCCCACCAGAGCCTGCTGCTTTGGCTACTTGATGTCCACGTGTACCCATTGAACATGTCAGAGCCATTAGGCTGACTGTGTACCCAGCTTCCCCTCCATAAGAGTAGCCAATGGCACTCCATGTTGGCCAGAACCAGAATTCTGATCTATACCTGACCTTAAAGAGAAGCAGGTAGATAACAGGTGGATGCAGACTGGATGTGGGAAGGAACCTGTTACTTCACTAGCCTGCATAGGCTCAGCTCATATTCCACAGACTATGAAACGTGGCCCAAGTGCTGTAATGAGACCATCTTGCTGCTTTTTTCCAACTTTTCAGCCTTTGTTTAAGACTTCTTATGCTGCGTGGCACAGATCTTTGCGATGGATGGTTGTGTTGAGTACCATCTAACACAGTAAAAACAATTTCTAGGTGTTCTCATTCTCTATCTCATTCATTCTAACATTCCTTGCTGTATCTGATACAATGCTTTGCCCAAAGAAGGGATTCAATAAACATCAATTGAATAAAGAAAAAAAAAAAAAGAGTAGCCAATGGGTGGTTAAGTCTAAGACTTTAAATTGGCTTGGCGGGGGTAGTTATTTACTGGGAATGTCAGTAACGGTAGGGGACAGAACCCCCAGCTGCCATCTATATCCTAAGGAGTCCCTTCTCTCCCACTCAGGGGCCTCTGCTCAAGTGGGGCCAGATCCTTGACTCCATCACAGAAAAGAATTTCAGAACAAGTCAGTGTGAAATAGTTAGTGTGTTTATTAAGTAGGGGTAAGAGACAGTACATGCTTTAGATGGAAGCACGAGCATTCAGGGAGAAAAAGAGATGCTTAAGAAAAGAATCAGCCAGCTGGCCAGGCGTGGTGGCGCACGCCTGTAATCCCAGCAGCTCGGGAGGCGGAGGTGGGAGGATCGCAAGTTCGAGACCAGAAGCAGTCTGCGTAATTTAGCGAGACCCTGTTTTAAAAAGTAAAAAAAAATGGGCTGAGGGCGCAGCTCAGTGGTCCAGCACTTGCAGAGCATGCAGGCGTGAGACCCTGGTGTTCAACCCCCAGTACCACAAAAAAAAAAAAAAAAGAATCAGCCGGGCACAGTGGCGCATGCGTGTAATCTCAGTGACTTGGGAGGCAGAGGCGGGAAGATCAAAAGTTCAAGACCAGAGGCAGTCTGCGTAACTTAGCAAGACCCCATCTCAAAAAGTAAAAAAAACAAAAAATGGGCTGGGGGCACAGCTCAGTGGTCCAGCACTTGCAAAGTATGTAGGGGAGGACCTGGGTTCAACCCGCAGTACCCCCAAAAAAAAAAAAAAAGAAAGAAAGAAAGAAAGAAGAAAAAAGAAAAGAATCATAGTACACATCCAAGATACGGACACGGGCTTCTCCAGAGACAGAGAATTGCATTTAAACGCCTGAGTAATAGTTATAGACATGATGTGTAGCCTTTGAAGTTACATTGCTCAAAGGATGTAATTCACAACGCAATTCAAGGTTTGAGCAAAACGATGAGCTGGTTTGCCTATTCTATCTTAAAGAATTTCCCCTTTTGTAAATGAAATTGTAAGGTGGTACATTCTTAAGGTTTAGAGATGAAAGGGAAGTGCCAGTAAGATAAAAATGTAGGCCCAAACAGGTCAAAAGAAGAAGTTTCATTGTTTAGAGGATCCAAAAAATGAAGTAGAACTGTTTTGGTAGACTTTCTATCTAAGGAACTTCTCTTTAGTAAAATAAGACTGTAGGGGGGAGAGAGGGTCGTCCAGGAGGTGCGTTGTATAGGTTTTCAGATAAGAAAAGAGTGCTGTGAAAATGCATCGGCTGAAATGGCCAAAGAGATTTTTACTATACTAAGTCACAAGGAAGTTGTCTAGCCATACATTGACTACAACCATGGCCCATAATCTGGTTCCTGAGATTCTCAGAAGCGCGATTGCAGAAGAGAAAGTAAGGTTAAACGCGAAGGTCACATACCTTTTGACCCTAAGCGTGGCTTATTGCTGTTTCAACATTTTCACTTAAAATGCCTTTCAAAATAATGTCTCCACGCAGGCAGTCCTCACAGCAGTTTTTTTGGTTGCTGTGTTGAAATTCTTTTTTTTTTTTTTTTCCTTCGGTACTGGGGGTTGAACCCAGGGCCTCGCGCTGGCAGATCTCCCCAGGATCTGATTTAAGTCTTGCCAGCTGTGAGTCAAGAACTTCAACACAACTACCAGCTCTGCAAGTGCTGGGCCACTGAGCTGCACCTTCAGCCCATTTTTTTACTGTTTGAGACAGGGTATCTCTAAATTACGCAGACTGCCTCTGGTCTCAAACTTGTGATCCTCCTGCTTCCGCCTCCTGAGCCGCTGGGATTACAGGCGTGTGCCACCGTGCCCGGCTTGTGTTGAAATTCTTGATTCTCAGTTGGCAAGATTTAACTAGATCCTAGGGTGAGCGCACGTTTCCTTTCCCATATCCTCATTTCCTTTCTTTCTATCCTACCTCAGGAAGCATTCCCTTTTGTCTTTTTTTATTCCTGCTCAGAATGCAGAGGTGTTGGCTGGTGCTCCAGCAACTACATTGTGACCGTGACAATCTTGAGGATGGAGGCTACATGTGAGAACGTTAAAACAAACATACCAATATCGTGGGTCAATAGTGGTCATATTTTGACATATTGGCTTTACTTACTTCTAAGCTTATTTTCCCTGAAGTAAATAAGCAAAAACAAACAAAGAAACCTTGCTTAAGACACCCTTGTTGTTGTTGGTAGTTGTTATTAGTAACTAAGTGCACTTCCTACCTACCATATAATTTTTCATCATTGCCTTTTCCTGAATTGAGTTTTTATCATGGAAAAGTCTCAACATATGCCTATTTAAATAAACTAATCTCTACAAACAAAAGAACTAATTGGAACCTTTACCTCACATTATACACAAAAATTAATTCAAAAAAGTTCTTAGACCTAATTATAATAGCTAAAACTATAAACCTCTTTGAAGAAATCCTAAGAGTAAGTCTTGGTGTTGGTTTTTAAAACAATTCCTTAGATAAAACACCAAAAGTTTAAATGATAGAAGAAAAAATGAATTGGTCTTCATCGAAATTAAAAACATTTATACTTCAAACACCAAGAAAGTGAAAAGACAACCCACAGAATGAGAAAAAATATTTCCAAATCATATACCTGATAAGGATTCACATCCAGAATAAAATACGAAAGCCTAATTAGAAGCAGGGCTGGGATTTAGCTCAGCTGGTAGAGCGCTGTGCTGCAGTCTCTGAGGTCCTGAGTTCAATTCCCAGCACCGAAAAGATGGGAGAAGGACCTGGCAATCCACTCCCAAGGCAATCCCGAAACAGTCAACCATTGAAAACCCTATGAGGGTCGCTATGGGTCGGATACCGACTCGATGGCACCTAACAACAGTAACAATTAGAAGCAGGACATAGGAGAACGTACCTGCAGTCTGAGCTTCTGAGAAGGCTGAGGCAGGAGGATTGTTTGAGCCCAGGATTTAGAGGCCAGCCTTGGCAGCCTAGCAATGAGGCAGGACAGAAAGCTGGGAAAACTAAGGAGACGTGGCAAGGCAAAAGAACCCTCTCCCCAGGATCTGATTTAAGTCTTGCCTGCTATGAGTCAAGAATTTCGACACAACTACCAAGAACACTGCTGTGAGGACTGCCTGAGTAGAGATATTATTTTGAAAGATATTTCACATGGAATTGTTCAAATAGCAATAAGCCATGCTTAGGGTCAAATGTACGTGACCTTTGAGTTGAAACTCACTTTCTCCTCTATAATCCTGTGCTTCTCTGAGAATCTCACAAACAAGATCACAGGTCATGTTTGCAGTCAGCATCTGCCTAGACAACCTTCTCGTGACTCTTTTCTTCTCTGTAAACCTACACAGTACACCTCCTGAACCACCGTACAGTCTCAATTTACTAAAGAGAAGTTCCTTGGATAACAAATATACCAAAACATTTCTACTTCATCTTTTAAGTCTTCTAAACAATGGAACTTCTTCTTTGGACCTGTTTGGGCCTACATTTTTATCTTACTGGCACTTCCCTTTCATCTCTAAACCTCAAGAATGTACCACCTTACAATTTCATTTACAAAAGGGAAAATTCTTTAAGATAGAAGGAATAGGCAAACCAGCTCATCGTTTTGCTCAAAACTTGAATTGTGTTGTGAATTACATCCTTTGAGCAATGTAACTTCAAAGACGACAAAATCATATATACAGCTATTACCCAGGCATTTAAATGCAATTCTCTCTCTGTCTCCGGAGAAGCCCGTGTCTATGTCTTGGACATGTACCATGATTCTTTTCTTAAGCATTTCCTTTTCTCTCCAAATGCCCATGCTTAAATCTAAAGGGTGTACTCTCTCTTATCCCTAATTAAACTCACTGGGCTGGGGGTTAGCTCAGCTGGTAGAGTGCTGCTCTGTACTCTCTGATGCCCTGGGTTTGATCCCCAGCACTGCAAAAATAGGAGAAGGATGTGAAAATCCACTCTGGAAGCAATCCCCAAACAATCAGCCATTGATAACTCTACATAGGGGGCTATGAGCCAGCCCGACTCAACAGCACCTAACAACAATAAACTCACTGACTCTGTTTCACTCTGACTCATCCTGAAATTCTTTTCTGTGGTGGAGTCAAGGACCTGGCCCCTTTTGAGTAGAGGTCCCTGAGTGGGAGACTCCACAGGCTACAGGCAGCAGTGCTGGGCTGCGTCCCCCTCACTACCCATGACAGTAAGACCCTGTCTCTAAGAAAAATAAGGACAGATGCCATGGCACACTCCTGTAACCCCAGTGACTCCAGAGGTGGAGGCAGGAGAATGGAGAGATCGAAGCCAGAGGCAGCCTGGGAAACTTAGCAAAATCTTGACTCAAAGTAAAAAAATATAAAATAGGCTGGGATGCATAGAACACATGCAAAGGATGTGTGAGGCCCTGGATTCAACCCCTAGGTACTGCAGAAAAAGAAAGAAAAAAAAAAAAAAAAAGGAAGGAAGAAAGAGAGAAAATAAAATTTAAAATTTTTAAATGTGAAAAGGATTTGAATTGACAGTTCCTCAAGGAGGATACACTAATGACCAATAATGAACGCGTGCTCCGTGTCATTAGCCATCAAGGAAATGCAAATCAAAACCACAATGTGATACCACTTCACACCCACTAGGATGGCTAGAATCAAAAATAGCAAGTGTTGGCAAGGATGTAGAGAAAAGGGAACCTGTGTGCATTGCTGGTGGGAACTCAAAATGGTGCAGCTGCTGTGGAAAACAGCTTGGCGGCTCCTCAGAAAGTTAAACATAGAATTACCATATGATCCAGCAGTCCCACTTCTGGGTCCATACCCAAAAGAACTGAAAGCAGAGACTCAGATACTTTTCCATCAATATTCAGAGCAGCATTATTCACAATAGCCAAATGGTGAAAACAAGTCAACTGTCCATCAACAGAAGAACAGATAAAATGTGACACGTACCTAACAGGGAATATTATTCAATCATAAAAAGGAATGAAATTCAGGCACATGATACCACATGCGTAAATCCCAAAACATTATGCTAAGTAAAAAAATAAGCCAGATACAAAAGTACAAACATTGTATTATTCCACTTACATGAAGTATGTAGAATAGCCAAATTTATAGAGATGGAAAGTACAGGGACTAGAGTGAGGAGAGAATTAGGAGTTATTGTTTAAAGGGTACAGAGTTTGGATGATGAAAGAGTTCCCAAAATAGATAATGGTGATGGTTATACAATATTATGAATATACTTAATGCCACTGAATTGTACTTAAAAATGTACCACTTCAACTATTAAGAACTAGCTTTTCATGTCAGTTATACATTAAGAAATATATTAAGAAATAGTTGAAGTGGTGCATGTTATGTATTTTTTTTTACCACAATAAAAAATAAAAATTAACCAGACACCATGGCACATGCCTTAAATCCCAGAAACTTGAGAGGCGGGAGCAAGAAGATAGCAAGTTTCAGGCCAGAGATAACCTAAGCAATTTAGCCAGACTCTGTCTCAAAATAAAAGAGAGAAGGGGCTGGGAGTGCAGCTCAGTGATAGAGCACTTGCCTAGCATGCACAAATTCCTAGGTTCAACAGCTTCCAGTTCCCAAAAAAATAAAATAAAACTTAATGTCACATGTGATGGTGCACACCTGTGATCCCAGCACTTGGGGGGTTGAGGCAGGAAAATCACAAATTCGAGGACAGCCTGGGCTACATAGCGACACTTTGTCTCAAACAAATAAAAAATAAAATAAAAGTTAATGAAGACAGATGATGATGGGTATTGGTAAGAATGTGGGGAAACTGGAACCCTCTATGTCATTGTTAGGCCTGCAGCCCACAAAAGTGCAGCCACTTTGGAGAAGAGCCTGGCGGTTCCTCCAGATGTTAAACATGGAATCACCATATGACCCACCAATTCCACTCCTAGAAATACCCAAGAAAAATTAAGCCATGACATCTATGAAAACTCTGACATGAATGTGCCTAGTAGCATTATTCATAACGGCCCCAAAGTGGAAACGGCCCAAATGTTCCTTACAAAATGTGATCTACACACAACCAAAAATTACTCAACAATTTAAAAAAGCAGCAGACAAGTATGAGGATGCAGGCCAGTAATCCCAGCACTTGGGAACCTTAGGCAGGAGAATCACAAGTTCAAGGCCAGCCTAGGCAACTTAGCAAAAACTTGTCTCAGTATAAAACTAAAAAAGGGCTGGGGATGGAGCTCAGTGGTAGAATGGTTGCCTAGCCAGGCATGCACAAGGGCTGGTGGCTGAGCCCACCTCCTTGTGCTGGATCAAGTTCTCTCCTCAGAACCCAGTGGTCTGGGAGAAGGGCTTCCTTCCACCAGCCTCCTTGCTCAGCTCACAAGACAAGCCAGGTAGAGTTAACCCTAGCTGCAACTATGGCTTGCCAGCCCCCTCCCTGGAGAATATCTCAAAGCCCCAGTGGAAAGCAATCAACCCTGGGATGGAACCAGTTTCCTTACAGGAGCTCTCACTTCCCCACAACCACCACAATTAAGTTCTGGCAATTTAACCACAATTTAACCACTCTCGTTACTTAATAGTAATGTTCATGAACATAGTCATCACTAAGGTAGGTAGAAAGTGAAACCCACTGAAACTTGAGGTGAGAATCAGGACAAACTAGACCTTGGAAGTGATATGAACATCCACCTTTGTCCTAGTGTGAAGACTCCACCTGCTGCGACTCAGATTCAAATACCTTTGCTCCAACTCACTAGTTCTGTGACCTTGGACAAGTTTATTAACTTCTCTGTGCCTCAGTTTCCTCATCTATAAACAAGGATAATGGAAGTCCTTCCTCACTAGATTTTTTTTTTTTTTTTTCAGTATCTGGGGGTTAAATCCAGGTCTTTGCACATACTTTGCAAATGCTCTACTACTGGGCTGCATGCCCCCCCCAGCCCATTTCACATTTTTTATTTTGAGTCAGGGTCTCACTTCCTCTGGCCTCAAACTCATGATCCTCCTGCTCCACCTCCAGAGTTGCTGGGATTGCAGCCATGTGCCACTTCACTCAGCTCATTGAATTCCTGATAGGATGAAATGAAATAATACGTTTAAAGGACTAGGGGAAATGTCTGGTACACAGTAAGTGCTCAATAAATGCTATCTCCATTTATTCATGGATCCCATTATAAACACACTCCTATATATATTACATTGAGAGACTCAATGTGTTTCCTACCCCAAAGTCATTCTTTTCTTCCTTCTTTCCTGCTGCAAAAGGTAGCTTTTCATGTCAGTTATAAGAAATGCTGGATATTTATTTCCCTAGCCTTTCTGCCAGCAAAAGATAGCCATGGTCCAGTTCTGGCTGTTAGGGTCTGAATATGCAATGTCTCCCACATGTGTTTGAATGCTCGGTTCCCAGCTGGTGGTGCAATTTTCTTTTGTTTTTTATTTATTTGTTTTGAGACAGGGTCTTAGTCTGTAGCCCAGGCTGGCCTGAACCTCACTATGTAGCCCAGGCTGGTCTTAAACTTGAGATCCTCCTGCATCAGCCTCCTAAATGCTGGGATTATAGGCATGCACCACCATGCCAGGATAGATGGTGCAGTGTTGAAAGGTGGTAGAAAATTTAGGACCTGGCTGGAGGAAGTAGGTCACTGGAGGCAGGTCCTTGGGGGATTATTACTCCTGGACTGTCCTGTAAGCTCTGTGCCTCCTGTCTGCTATGATGTGAACAGCTGTCTTCTGCCACATGCTCCTGCCGCCATGATGTTCTGCCCAAGCACCTAGGGACAAGCAACTGTGGACTAAACCCTCTAACAATGTGAGCCAAAATAAACCCTTCCTCCCTTGAGCTGTTTATATTAGGTATTCTGTCCTGGTGATGTGAAAAAGATACTAATGTACCTCCTGATGAGATGTAAAGAGAAACGTGGGAGTCTCACAAGAAATGCATCCTCCTCAGTAAGAGTGAGGAAAACTCTTTTCCTTTCAGGATTTGGGTACCTGGGGTGAAGATGTGATGCTTGGAACTGAAGCAGCCAGAAGTCAGGAGCCACATGGATTGCAGAGACTTAGATTCAACACCTTGATATTATTGATCACTGATCTCATCGATCCTGCCTGGGACCCACCTACCTTCTGTCTTCTCATTAACTAGAACAGTTCAACACCTATCATTCTTAAGTTACTCTAAGTCTTACTTTTTGTTGTATGCCATCAATAGTATCTTAAATAATATAATGTTGTTGTTAGGTGCCATCCAGTCGGTGTCCAACTCATAGTGACACTATATACAACAGGCGAAACAGTATTGTCAGTGGTTCTATGTTAATCATAGAGTTTTCAATGGCTGATTGGTTTTTGAGAGTGGGTTGCCAGGTCCTTCTCCCAAGCCTACAGTACCTGGTGTTCCCTGGTGGTCTCCCATCCAAGTACTAACCAGCCTGGACCCTGCTTAGCTTCTGAGATCTGACAGGATCAGATGCCATGGTGGTATGGCAGCAGGCAAATAATATAGTATCTTAAAAAACATGAGCTAAAAAGTCCTACAGAGACTCTGTGAGATAGAGTTTATCTCCATTTACAGATTTCTTCACAAGTTTAAGAGATTAAATAATGCCTAGTCTCATATAGCCTGCAGCTGTACCACTGTGGCATCCGAACCTGTCAGATCTCAGAAGCTAAACAGACTCAGACCTGATTAGTCCTTGGATAGGAGACCGCCTGGGAACACCAGGTACCGTAGGCTTGGGAGAAAGACCTGGCAACCCACTCCCAAAAAACAATCTGCCAGTAAAAACCCTGTGAGTACCAGAGAAGCACTGACAATAGTGTTTCACCTCTTGTACATAGGGTTGCTATGAGTCAGACACTGACTCAATGGCACCTGGCACCTAACAACAACAACGAGACTCATACAATTAAAACATGAAGGAGATAGGACTTAAACCCAACTGTGAATACAATATTCTTACCCAGCATAGTGGTGAACACCTGTAGTTCCAGCTATTCAGGAGACAGAGGCAGGGGATTACTTTGAGCCCATGAGTTTGAGACCAGCCTGGGCAACATAGTGAGTGAGACCCTGTCTCGATAAATACACAAACAAATAAACAAACATTATTTGACACCATTGGTGTCAAATAAATAAAATTTCACTAACCCTAATTTAAATCATGTCAACCTGAACATGATTACGTCCATTGCTTAGAAAGTGCATTTGCTAACTAAATACTAGTCATCATGAAAAACAGTGGCCACAGCTGGCTGAAATTCACCATCCTAGGATGCGTATGCCAATGCATATTCCTGTCTTTAGGCTCTCAGAAAATTTATATTCCTGATCCGCCCTTCGATTGGTAATTACTCAGTGTCTGTTCTTTTTAAATCTTTATTTTTTTATTCTCTCCCAGATGTGGAGTTGAGCTGCAGTGATTTGGGGGTTTCAGAGAGGTCCAGCTGCTGGGTTTGGGAAGTATCCATGTTTTGTTTCTTTTCAGTGCCTCAACGTGAAATTATGATGAGGCTTTGATGAATAGCACCCTTCTCTCAGCCCTGCCCTCCTCGCATGTGTCTGAGTCTGTGATATCTTTGGTTTAATTATGCGGATGTGTCTTGCTAGAAAATTTATGTGACGACTGTTGCCAAGATCCTGGAGCCAGCATTAGGGATTTGTGGTCTAAACATCCTTTACTCAACTCTCTGCAATATATGCAGCGTGAAAGAGGGGAGACCAGGTAGCTTGTTAATTTAAAGTTCAATCAGGTTGAGAGTTGGAGAAAGTCTTAGACTTGCAGTGAATGGCAGATATATGATAGGAATCAAGGTAAGATGAGGTGCAGGGATGCAGATGGATGGGAGAGGAAAGAAGGAGTGAGTGGATACAGTTACATAGATAGGACCCTTCAGTCTGTACTTTTGTTACCCAGAGACTGCAGGCACTAATAAATGTGTTAAATTACTCACTTTTTGGCTTTCTGGTGAGGTGTTAAGTTCCTTGGGTTCAAAAGCTATTCTAGTTTTCTCTTGCTGAGTTATAAATCATCCAAATTCAGTGGCTTAAAGCAAAAATAGTCATTTTATTATCTCTTATTGTTCTATGGGTCAGAAACTTGGGATGGGCCCAGCTTATCAATTCTGGCCAGTGGTGTCAAGCAATTATAATCAGAGAGTGGCTGCAGTGGCTGAGGGCTGGCCAGGTATCTCTCTTCAAGTATTTTCAAGGCTTTCCAGGTATGGGTGGTTGGGCTTCCTCACAACATGGCATCTTCAAGGGCAGCAGGACCACTGATATGAAGGGAGTATTCCTGGGTAGCGTGGCAGTGGTATGGCTTGTTATGACCTTTCTGAGTTACTGTTCAAACAGGCTCAAAAGCAAACTTAATTTCAAAGGAAGGGGACATAGACTTCACCTCTTGATGAGCAGAGTATTGAGGTTACTTTATAACTAAAGCTCCTGGGATGGAGGAGAATGTGGTGGCCATATTAGAATATGTGGCTTTATGGTGCACTTCATATCTATTTCTTGATCATTCATTTTTTTACCTCTCCCACAGCACCCGTCACTCAGAAATTGCTACAAAACAGCTTGGTGCACTTTGATGCAACGATTTATTTTTCCAGGACCTGCTATTCATTTGTTTCACAAATTGTTCATTGAGCACATACCAGTGCCAGGCTTTGGGTTAGACACAAGGAACACTGTGATGAACAAGACTGCCCACTCTCATAGACTGTGTCACCTACTTAGGAGGAAACCAAAGATACTTGAATAATCAAAGAAATATGTTGGGCTGGGCACCATGGTGCATGTCTACAATCCTAGCAACTTGGGAGGCTGATGCTGGAGGATTACAAGTTCAAGGCCAGAGTCAGCCTGCATAACTTAAGGAGACCCTGTCTCAAAATAAAAAATGAAAAAGCAGCTGGGGGTCTTGCTAAGTGGTGGAGCTCTTGCCTGGCATGCATGAAGGTCTGAGTTCAACCCCCAATACTGCCAAAAGAAAAAAAAAAAAGAAAGAAAGAAATATATTGAGATAAAAAAAACGTGGAGCTCTGGGGTGAATGGGCTGGGATTTAGCTCAGTTGGTAGAGCGCCCCTTTGCAGTCTCTGAGGTCCTGAGTTCGATTCCCAGCACCACCAAAATGGGAGAAGAACACTCCCAAAGTAATCCTGAAACAATCAGCCATTAAAAACCCTATAAGCGTTGCTATGAGTCGGACAGGACTCAAGGGCACCTAACAACAACAACAACTAAGGTGAATATTTAGCAGGGCAGACAGCTGGTCACCCTCAGAGGTGGGCAGGGCCAAAGAAGGCTCTCCTGAGAAGTCCCCTCCAGGAGAGAGATTAAGAACCACGTGTCAGGCAAAAGGACCTGGGCACAGGGGACAGAGTGCATAGGGCTGGCCACAGAAATCTCATGGGGGACTTCACAAGTGGGTCAAGCACGGCTCGTCCTGATAAGTAAAAGCCACTCCAGGGAACCAAAATGTTGGTTAGAAAGAAAAGAGGAAGTGGAACTTGGGAACTTGGGAAGTGCAGCTGAGTAAGACCATGTGGGGGAATGATGGCATGTGGGTGCCCCAAGGAAGGGTGTGGTTAGCAGGGCATGCTGGCAGCAGGTGGTACCAGCAGCTGGTGAGCTCAGGAAGGCCACTTGGGAAGAGTGCGTGCTGCTAGATCATGTTAACCGTTCAGGTTAACATGAATATGTCCATTGCTTAGAAAGTGCATTTGCTAACTGAATATTAGTCATCATGAAGAACGGTGGCTACAACTGGCTTCATCTGCTTTTCTGCCTTCCAAATCCCATGCCAGAGCCTCTCCCAGGAGCAGTCCAACTCAGCCCCACACTGGCAAGGGATCTCGAGACATAGAGTCCCCAAGTATGGCCTGCCCACATCTGGGACTGCAGCCAGGACTAGGACTCCGGTGAGGTGAAGGAGGTTCCTGTGGTGCAGAATTTAAGGAGACATGCCACAGCCACGCCTCACTCACACAACCCTGGGAGTAAGGGCCTCCCAGAGTTTGCACCCCAGTCCCAGGTCTGGAATATGGATTTGGAGCTGCCTCCTGATTAGGAGCCGTGACCTCCACCAGTGAAGGCCTCTGGGTCAAGGAAGGGTCTCTGAAGAGAGCCATGTGTAAGCCAAGAACAGGGTTAGCCAAGGAGAGGGAAGAAGCACAGTAGTGCTTCTGATCCGTGGTTTCACTTTTCACAGCATAGGCTGAAAATATTAAATGGAAAATTCCACTTAAGAACAATTAATGGAATAAGAAATAAACAGTTCCTAAGTTTTAAATTGCGTGCCATTCTGAATAGCGTAACGAAATCTCACACTGTCCCACTCCATCACTCCACCCAGGATGTGAGCCATCCCTTTATGCAGAGTATCCACACTGTATAGGTTACCCTTTATTTTACTTATAATGGCCCCAAAGCACAAGAGGACTAATGCTGGTGATTTACATATGTCAAACAAAAGCTATAAAAGTCTTCCTTAAAGTGAAAAGGTGGAAGTTCTTGACTCAATAAAGAAACAAAGCAAAAATAATTCGTATGCTAAGGTAGATAAGATTCATGGTAAGAAGGAATAGGAGGGCTGGGTGTGTATACCTTCGTGGAAAGTATGTGCTTAGCATGCACAAGGCCCCAGGTTCAATCCCAGGCCCCCCTCCCCAAAGAAACAAAAACAAAAACAAAACAAGGAAAGAAAAATAGGTAGTATATATAGATTTCCATGGTCCCTGTAGAAGGATGTGGCAATTCACTCCTGAAGCAATCTCAAAACAATCAGCCATTGAAAACGCTATGAGGGTCCCTACAAGGGGAATCCAACTCCATGGCACCTAACAACAACAACAACAACAACAACAACAACAACAACACGCTCTCTATGGTTTTAGGCATCCGCTGCCAGTCTTAGACCCATCCCTCACGGATAAAGGGCCAACTGTATTCTAAGGAAAGAGAATGTCATTGCTGGGAAGGAAAGAGAATAATTTGTAGAAAATCCTAGATGCCTTGGGAGAGAAAGCCTGGCTCATTAGCAGCACGGAACGTGTGAAGTGGCTTTAACAAGATTGTCAGTCATACTGAGGTCCAGCGGTTGGAAGACTCAAGTCAGGTACAGAGCTAGCATTCTGGGTGCTGGCAGGTGACCTCATAAGGTTACAGAAACCTGGGTGTGGGGAGGTAACCTCTCAGTGGAGAGGTTGGGGGAGCCCTATTAGTCCCGGTGAAAAATGGTTCAGGCTACAGCTGAGGGGATGCAGCCAGGGACCCTCTGCCTTAGTTGGAAGAAAGTCAGAGAAATGGGGAAAGGGAGAGGCTGTGTGCATACCTGAGGGGGTTAAATATCTGTGGTACCAACCACTTCTAGTCATGCCCACTAACACTACTCTGGCTTGTATACCCTCATTGCACCTGAATTAGAACAAGAGCCTCCTAATGGGCGCCCTGGTTCTGCCCTTGCCCTCTGGCAGCTACAGAGTAATTAAGAGGCACCGGGCAGGGATTTTTCTTTATCTTATAGACAACTCCAGCCAACTGCATGTATGCAGGAACTACAGCTCAGTGAGGCCAAGAGCTTCCGATTTTCAAGAGAAATCACCTATCTGGATTTCTACGTCAAACCCAATGTCTAACTTTTGGCAAGTAATAAAAGTCTTCCTTAACACTGAGTGGGTCAAATAAGCCAGAGGCCACAGACCTCCAATTCACGGCCTCTGGCCTTGGGGAAATGAGCAGCCGCCAGGTTTGGAGAGCAGGCTCAGAACCTTGTGCGGAGTGGGATACTAGGCGCCTTATTGGCGTGCTTAGTGATGGCCACCAGGGGGAGCCCAAGCTTCCTCCTGCGGATCACACCTGTCACCTCCACCCTCCTGGAGCCCCAGCCCTCCAGATCTCATCACCTGCTGAAGACCCCATCTCTTAATACCAACTCATGGGAAAGCCACGTTTGCTGTGGCAGGCAAAGAGCTGCGAGGCTCTCAGGTCTATGTGGCAAGGTCTCTTCTTCAAACTTCTCTTGGGATGTCTTTGGGACTCAGGATTGGGATAGTTCTGCTCCTCCGATTGGATTCTTGCCTTTCAAACCTTTTGTGCCCAGGTGTATCTGAGCAGTGTCCCACCTGCAAGGCCACGAAGGAAAAGGGCAAGGTGAGGTGTGGAAGAAGGGACCGGGAAGGTCCAAGCTGGGATCATGACTGGAAGCTTCTGAGATGGAGAGGGTTGAATATCCTTTTCATGAACAACTCTGAGACTACAGGCAGCTTGTCAACCGCAGGAGAACGGAGAACGTGGGAACCTGGCCCTCTGTTCTGAGTTTCCCACATCCATGAGTTGAAATCAAATGCCCAGTGGGTTGGCATTAAGAAGTGGGGCCCTCAGCACTGATTAGATCATGAGAGGCACAGAACAGGCTTGAACCTGGGCATGGTGCCACAGCCCTGTAATCCCAGCACCGCAGAGGCTGGAGGATCTCAATTTGGAGGCCAAACTGGACTACATAGAGAGAACTTAAAAAAAAAAAAAAAAAAGAGGCTGGAGGGATTCCCCCAGCCCCTTCTATCATGGTAGAACACATAGCAGTTGTCATCTATGAAGAATAGGCCCTCACCAGGTACTGAATCTACTGGGACTCTGAGCTTGGACTTCCCAGCTTTGAGAACTGTGAAATTTTCCTGTTGCTTATAAATTACTTGGTAGCTGGGTGTGGTGGGGCTGGGATTTAGCTCAGTTGGTAGAGTGCCGCGCTGCAGTCTCTGAGGTCCTGAGTTCAATTCCCAGCACCGCAAAAATGGGAGGAGGGCCTGGCAATCCACCCCCAAGGCAATCCCAGAATAGTCAGCCACTGAAAACCCTATGAGGGTCACTATGAGTCAGATATTGACTCAATAGCACCTAACAACAACAATAACAACAACAGCTGAGTGTGGTGGCACATGCCTGTAATCTCAGTGACTCAGGAGGATGAGGTGGGAGGATCTTGAGTTCGAGGCCAACCTGGGCAACTTAGCAAGACCTTGTCTCAAAACAAAAATTCAAAAAGGTAGGTAGGGTAGGGGGCGGGGATGTAGCTCAGCGTTGGAGTATTTGCTTAGCATATGCAAGGCTCTGGGTTCAATACCCACTACCACTCAAAAAAACAAAAAAGAATTACTTGGTCTAAGGTATTTTGTTGCAGCAGCCCAAAGAGACTCAGATATAGCCCAACATCCTCTCTGTACTTTATTTACAACCTCAGGAGGGAGGCAGTATCTCTGTTTTTATAGATAAGGATAGCAGACTTGGAGAAGGGACAAACTCAGGGCCACACAGGTTTGGGTGGTGGGATTTGATTGAAGCCCAGGCCTGCCAGGATTCTGTCCACACCATGGCTCTGCCCAGAGTAGATGCCTTGTTATTGTTGTTGTTAGGTGCTATCGAGTCAGGTCCGACTCATAGTAACGCTGTATACAATACAACAAAATACTCTCTGACACTGTACTATGCATGGCACCATGCCCATGTTTTTGTGCTGTTCATTGTGTTTTCAATGGATGATTGTTTTGGGATTGTTTTGGGAATGGGCTGCCATGTCTTTCTCCCATTTTTGCAGTGTTAGAGATGGAACACAGCACCTCAGAGAGTGCAAAGCGGCACTCTACCAACTGAGCTAAACCCCGGCCCAGTAGATGCCTTGTTGTTGTTGTTGTTGTTAGGTGCCGTGCAGTAGATGTCCAACTCATAGCAACCCTACATACAACAGGTGAAACAGTATTATCAGTGCTTCTCTGCTATTCACAGGGTTTTCAATGGCTGATTGTTTTGGGGAGGGGATTGCTGGGTCCATCTCCCAAAGCTGTAGCAGCTGGTATTCCCAGGAGATGTCCCATCCAAGTACTAACCAGACCTGACCCTGCTTAGCTTTTGAGATCTGATGGGATTGGATGCCACAGTGACACGGCTGCAGGCAGTAGATGCCTTAGTGAAACATAAAAGGTTAGAACTGGGGCCATAAGACTAAGAAAGGACTTTAAGGCCCCTGAGTCCGATGCCACATTGGATTTGAGACCCTTATTACTGCTTCTAACTCTCAGTCACTAGTGAATCTCTTAGGAATCAAACCAGCAAGGTCCCTCTCCCTTTATGCCCTTAAGCTACTCTGGTTGGAGCGTTCTTCTCTCCCCAGTCTGTGGCCCCAGCCCCTCCTGGCTACGTCCTTCCTCCCTCCTGGAAGGAGATTGCCCCAGCACAGAGACCCCAGAGATGAGGCCCCCCTTGCTCCTCTACCAACACATCTTTTACCTAAAAGGACCCCACTTGGTGAAAAGACTCTATGCTGAGGTTGAAATGGAGGATCGGTGGGAAGCAGGAGTTGGAAGCAAGAATGATCGGGGCCCCTTGTAGGTGACCAGAGGCAGCCAGCTTTCCCACTCTCCAGAGGCCCAGGGGCTGCTAGAGAAAGATCTTTGGGACACTTTGAATCAGCTGCCCCACCGAGGTCCTAATCACAATGGCTCTGAGAAAGAGCTGCCTCTCCTCCCCAGCTGCTGCCTCTCTGGGCTGCCTCTCCCCAGTTCTTTGGCTCCTCTGGTCTTCTCTTAAACGCTTGACCACAGGAGAGGGACATCGCTCGCTGGTGTCAGTGGAATGAAAGGGATCTCGGGCCGTGCATATGTGCAGAGGGTGGGAGCGGATGCGTGTGAGGCAGGGAACAGCCCCGGGTCCCATAAAAGCAGATCGCCAACCTGCAAGATGCCCTCCCTCCCTCCCTCCCACTCAGTGCATTTGCACACTTCCACCCAACTTGCCAAATTATACGAGTTTAGTTGCTGAACCTCCCTCCAGAAGGGCTTCCAAGGGAAAGCTCTCCCTGCGAAGGCACTAATCAGCCTGGGCGAGAAGTTGTTCCTGCACCTTTCTCTGAAATGTGATAATCCCCCTTTCTTGCTCACTGATTACGCAACAGGAACATGTCTTCCTTCATTTCAGAAGGAGGGCGTATTAGCCGGCTTGAGGAGCTCCTGTTTCCTCGTGAAATCATGAATAATATCCGTTCCCCTTAATACACGGAACCCAGAAGGCACATTAGGAATAATTACTTTGTTTATTAACATGCAGTGATTAACATTTTAAGAGCAATTTAAATAAGGATGGGGAGAATCTCAGACGAGGCCCCAAGGTAGTGATCTGAATGGAGTAAGACAGTGTTCCTTGGGACTTGGGCAATTTGAAATTCATGTTTATAGCTGGGCATGGTGGTACATGTCTGCAGTCCCGGCACTAGGGAAGCTGAGGCTAGAGGGTAGCAAGTTCAAGGCCAGCCTGGGCTACATACAGAAACCCTTTCTCTAAATAAATGATAAAATAAAATAAAATAAAATAATGAAATTCATGTTTTTTAAGATGGTTGCCTATCACCAATGTACATACTAGCACATCAAGTCATATCCAAGAATCCCAGGGTATGGAGAACAGGCCCAAGGTCCCTCCCACAAGTATTTCTTATATAAAGACAGGAGGCACACGAGCCCTGGGTCCTGCTTGTCCATCTCATTCCTACAGTGTCCTCAGGGAGCTGGAGGCAGAAACGGAGGGCAAAGTGCCCCCCACAGCAGTTGGTGGAAACCTTAAGGGAGAAGTAGAAAGCGTTTGGATCCTGCCAGCACGAAGGTTAGCCTCAAAATCTTAGGTTCAAGTGATCCTCTTGCCTCAGCCTCCAGAGTAGCTGGGACAAGAAGGGTACACCAGCGTGCCCCGCCAAAGTCTCATTCTTAGCCTGCTCTACGTTTTCCAAAATTCCTGGGCCACTGTGGTAGGCTAAGTAGTGGCCCCCTACAAGACATCCACATTCTACTTCTTGTGACATGTTTCTTTGAAAAAAAAGAGAGAGCCGGGCACCATGGTGCACGCCTATAATCCCAGTGGCTCGGGAGGCAGAGGCAGGAGGATCACAAGTTCGAGACCAGAGGCAGTCTGCATAACTTAGCGAGACCCTGTCTCAAAAAGTAAAAAAGTGGGCTGGGGGTGCAGCTCAGTGGTCCAGCACTTGCAAAGCATGCCAGTACGAGGCCCTGAGTTCAACCCCCAGTACCGCAAAAAAAAAAAAAAAAAAAATGAGGGAGAGAGAGAGAGAAAGAGAAGCCTTTGGAGATGAGATTGAGTTAAAGATTTTGATAGGGAGATTGTTCTGAATCACCCAGTGGATCCTAAATGCCATCACATGTATCTTTATAAATGGGAGGTCGAGGGACATTTCACTATGCACAGAAGAGACTGTGTGACCACAGAGACACAGACTGGAGCAATGCAGTCACAGCCAAGGAACGCTGGTGGCTTCCAGAGAAGCTGGAAAAGGCAAGCAAGAAATTCTCCCCTCAAGACTTTGGAGTGATCGAGGACTTGCCAGCACTTTAACTTCAGTGGGGTGAAACTGATTCCAAAGCACTGGGCTCCAGAACTGTAGGAGAATAAATTTATTTTCTTTTAAGCCACCAAGTTTATAGTAATTTATTACAGTTACTACTGGAAACAAATAAAGCCACCTCCATGATTTCTGCCATATCTGCATAACAATCACATTTTTCTTTCAGTCAATCCTGAGCTGATGTAGCTTTCTACTTTCACCTTGTCCTAGCAACAATATTCACAAAGTCACAAGTCGGAAATGCATAAAACAAATATTCAATTTAACATCATTTGAAATGCTCATTTCCATATATCCCCCTCAATTATCCAAAGAACCACCAAACCACCAATAGAAGTGACCCCCCACTTTGTGAAACACTAACCCAGCTCCACACAGCTTGGGAAGAATCCACGTTGCAGCTGGGCTTTCAAAATTGCTCTGTTGAGTTCAAATTTTGCTTGAAAATGATCAGGAGAAAGAAAGAATCAGCCCCTTTAAAAATAGAAGCCATTGCTCCTGCAAAATTTCACAGAGCCAGATTTTAAGACACAGAATTTAGCAAAATCTTAAATCTTTGTTGGTGAAATAACTACCATATAGATAAGGGCTGTTAAAAGGGAACAGTCTCCAGCCATACCACCCTGGTGCCTGATCTCGTCAGATCTAGGAAGCTAAGCGGGGATGGGCCTGGTGAGTCCTTGGATGAGAGATTGCAGGGGAACACCGAGTGCTGTAGGCTTGGGAGAAGGACCCAGCAGCTCACTCCCGAAGCAATCAGCCATCAAAGCCTCCATGAATAGCAGAGAAGCACTGACAATAGTACCAAGCATGGCATCAGTCGTGGGTAGTGTTTTGTTCTATTGTACATGTTGTTGTTGTTAGGTGCCATAGAGTCCGACTCATAGCAATCCTCATAGGGTTTTCAGTGGCTGACTGTTTCAGGATTGCCTTGGGAGTGGGTTGCCACGTCCTTCTCCCATTTTGCGGTGCTGGGAATCGAACTCAGGCCCTCAGAGACTGCAGAGCAGTGCTCTACCAACTAAGATAAATCCCAGCCCTCTATTGTACATAGACGGCCACTATGAATCGGACCCAACTCGACAGCACCTAACAACAAAGTGGAAAGAGACAGCCATAGAACGTGCTAGCAGGGAGCTGGATCTTGTGGCAAAATCTAACTCACAGGAGCCTTGTTAACCCCAGCCTGAACCAGAATTGCAGGTCCCCATGATTTCTTTTCTGTCTTGGACCAGAGGGATTCACAATTAGAGCAGGAATTACTGAATAAGGGAGGGTGTGAGGGGTTTTAATGCTGAAGGATAATCACGTGGTATAAGTGATAAAGCTCTCAACTGGGAAAGAATAGCCGATTGTTCAAGAATTTCCCATGGCTCTAGCAGGGGGACAGTAAAACAACCAACTTCTATTCCAAGAGCTGACACTGTCAAAATGGCCAAGCCAGGGAAATCTCCAGCCCCGGAGGGCCAGACTACTCTTACTTAAGCTGGGAGTAGATAATGATAAGGAATGTGTTCTGATTGGAATATGTCCCCCAGAGTTTCACTTCCTGGAATCTTGGTTCCCCACTGCCGCAGTGTTGAGGGGTAGGACCTCGTTGGAGCGATGAAGAGCTCCTCTCTAGCCTGCACCCCTACCAGATTGGTATCTGATCCTGCGGGATCTCAGAAACTAAGCAGAGTCTGGCCTGGTTAGTCCTGAGATGGGAAACCGCCTGGGAATCCTGGGTGCTGAAGGCTTGGGAGAAGGACCTGGCAGCCTACTCCGGAAATTATCGGCCATCAAAAACCCTACAAATAGCAGAGAAGCACTGACAATAGTGCCAGGCATGGCACATTGTCAGGGAGTGTTTTGTCTGTTGTACATAGGGTTGCTGGGAGTTGAAACTGACTCCATGGGACCTCACGATGGCAAGTATCACCCAGGTCATTCCTTTGGGAACATATTCTCAAAATTATTGGGTAGGGTTGAGGAGATAGTTCAGTAGTAGGGCATTTTTCTAGCATGCACAAGGCCTTAGATTTGATCCCCAGTATCACACACAAAAAATTATTGGGTAGAACTCAGTCAGCTCTATTTTGTAGGGTAGGGGCAGATATTGCAGACAAATATATCCATCTCCTTGATCACAGAGAATGTTGAAGAGGAGCAAAGAGAATGAGATTCAGAACTTTTTATTCCAAATTCCTCCAGAAAGATTCTCCATACTTGTGCTGATCCCATGGTAACAAGTGCTTTCGAATAAAGTTGACACGGAGTTGTATCAACTCAGAGGAAAGCAGAGGTGAGACAGAGAAGAAGCCAGGTGAGATGGCACATGCCTGTAATCCCAGCAACTCAGGAGGTGGAGGCAGGAGGATCGCAAGTTCAAGACCAGACGCAGTCTGCATAATTTAGCGAGACCCTGTCTCAAAAAGTTAAAAAATGGGCTGGGCGTGCAGCTCAGTGGTCCAGCGCTTGCAAAGCATGCAGGCACGAGGCTCTGGGTTCAGCCCCCAGTACTGCAAAAAAAAAAAAAAAAAAAAAGACAGAGAGGAAGGTCATGACATTGAAACCTAGATCCAGCCATGGCTGTAGCTTCCTCTCTCTGAACCCTTCATTTATATAAATTAGTACCTTTCCCCCTTTCTAAAAAGTTGTATTTCCTGTTATTTATATTTGCAAGCATCCTGATAAATTAGGGCTGAGGCACAGACCGTACCTTTGTAGGAACAGTACATGTACCTCTTGTAGTCAGGCACATTAGGAAAAGTGTGCCTGCCTGCTTTGGCTGGCGGCATGACCAAAATATCCAGTTTGGACTGGGTTGCAGTCTCTACTTTCTCTGTCTACTGCGTTCCCTTGTGTAGGGAACAATCTGCATAACCATGCTTGGATGTCCTCTCGTCATCGGTGGCACAGCGGAGAGAGACAGCTCAGCGTGGCCGCCGAGCCCGAGGAGTGCTCCTAGTTGGGCCCTCCACTCAGGTTAAGCGGGGTCCTTGGCTTTTGTGCAGAAAAGAATTCCAGGACAAGCCAGAGAGAGTGAAACCAAGTTATAGAGTTTATTGAGTCCATACTTTAGAATGCATGCGGGCACTAAAAGAGAGAGAGAGATGGGCATCCAAGACATAGATGAGAACTTACTAAGGGAGCAAAGCACTGGAAGCCAAAAAGAGACCCTTACACCTGTTCCCTCCAGGTTTTTTTAACCCAGGGCATGCCCTGTGGGATGTCAGTCCTGGGCGCCCAGTTCTGGGCACCTAATGTGACTTGAGCCTAGAAAGGTCCTTGTCATAGGCTGGGGATGTGCCAATAAGATCAAAAGAAGAAGTTCCAATGCTTAGGCTTTTCTATTGGAGGAACTTCCTTTGAGTAAAATGAGATTATATATTGTATAGGTTTAAGAAAAGAATCACGAAAGAGTTGCCTGGTCATGTCTCAAAGAAACACAGAGGGGAAAGCAAAACTCAAAGGTTACTTACATGTTGACCCAAGGC